>CAIGRT010026690.1:0-12673 GCA_903798405.1 Fraxinus platypoda | reverse complement strand
GTTATAGATTAGCTGAAAAGGGATACTTTTTGTTGGTTTCATGCATAGAAGAATGGAATGCAGGCTTCTTATACGGGCTTTTGCGGTTTTGAGTAGTAAGTAATACCTGAAACATTTTTCTCTCTTCTAGCCATTTCTTGACAGGCATAACTCTGTGGTTTTCGTCCTTCCACTCATTGGCAACAACTGTTGCTATTCGGTTCGCTGAAACCTTGACTCTTGCAAGTTCCCTCTCCAATGTCTTCTTCTCCTCCTATCGAGATGGACAAAACTAAGATCAATTGATACTTAAAAAGTATGGACAGATGATTCAAATTACGCAAGTATGACTTACATTTAGTTCAGAAATCTGTCGTCTGTAATCACGGACAGTGTTGGCTGCTGTTCCACCAGCAAGTATGGCCTCCTCGAGTTCGATAATAGTTTGGCTAAGCTTTTCAACCTCTGAAACTTTTTGCCTATTATTCTTGTCAAGTATTTTATTCTCCTCCTGCACATACACAAATGCATTTTAATTAGCTTTTTTCAAACCTAAGTTATAGATTAACCTTATAGCTATTTGGTCGAATCGTGCCTGACAGATCTCAATTTGTCTCCTGAGCTCGAAGTTTTCATTTTGAACCTCCTCTACTATAAGTGCCCTTTCAAGAGCACTCTTCAGTATCTTCTCAGCTTCAAGCAAGGCTGCTTCCTTTGACTTGGTGAGACGTTCCATCGCCCTCTTATCCTCCTGCAGTGCTCCAATCTAAAAAGTTCCAACAAACAAGATTATAGAAAAGTAGATACATGTACCAATATCGGTGTTTATCAGCTCGACTTTCACATTACTATTTTCGATTCGAGCAACTTAAACAACAATTGGCTAGCAAGAGTACGGTACAGATATTAAATATCTCCATCTAATTTACCTCATTCTTATACATCTTAAGTTCTGCCTCAAGAGGAGCTATGATTGATTCAATAGGAACATAGTCATCATCCTTTTGATTTGCATATACACTTCTAAGAGCCGCCTCTGCCGCATATTGTGCAGTCCATGCTTCTCTCTTCTCATCAGCAAGTTTCTTGATATCAAGATTCTGCATCAATCACATTCAAACCAGTTATCTTCGTACTGAACTTTCTGATATAGCAATTTAGCCTCCATTTGAATACAAATTTAGTCAAAGTAAAAGTAAAATATTAATTTTAAATGCACATTCATAGCTGCTACTTATTATTATCCAGACATTTTTTTGTAGGATCTGCTACTTTTTTTCTTGCTATTCTTATTTATAAACCATTTATAAATTTGCCAAACAGAGGCTTAAATGTCTCGTATATATTAAAAAAAAAAGGAAAAAAGGAAAAAAAAGAGCAATGCACCTTTTGTTCAAGAAGATTTTCAGTGACGCTAAGCTTTTCTTCCAATCTTTTCACTTGGCTCCTGAACTGTAAACAAATTGTACAAAGATAGGTATATTAGTAAGCAATTTTAATCATGCTATACCAATATGAATGGTGAATTGCAGTTTCAAATTCATGCTGTCACTATGCAAAACAACTGCGTCTTTAAAGTTTCCAAATTTTATTAATAAAATTAAAGAAATTAGGAAACTTTTTTTGAGTTCTTAATACATTTCCTAAGTCTTTGAAAAGTTTTGGTTTCCGAAACATGAATTAAGAATGCTTGTCTTTTTTGAGTACCTGTTCCATGGCCTTATCCTTGAGGACTTCAGTTGCTCTCAGTGCCCTGAATTCACTTTGAGCTTTCTTCAATTCCCCATTCTTCTCTGAAATTATGTCAGCAGTCATCATTTTCATTGATGTTTATTAATGTAATATCTGTCTTTGCTATTCTCCAAAATGTGATAAATTAATGTAAAAATGAATGTAAAGGAGCACAAAGAAAGAACCATCAGGACCTGGAAACTAGATGACACTGTGTTTGAATTGTCCTAATCAGTACTACAACTAATTCTTGATGTCTCCAACTAATTTTTTGTTAAATACTGCTCACATGCATAAACAGTTCTTTTCTCTCTCTCTCTTTTTTTCCACTCGACCATGCTAGGTGACACGTATTATTAAAAACTAGAGAGAGAGAGAGAGAGAGAGAGAGAGAACCTTTGAGTAGGTTGTGCAGCCTGTTGAGCTCAAGGACAACGGGGTCTGGATGTGAAAGAGAGAGTTCTTCACCAAGTTCCTCCAACAGAGACATTTTCTTTATTTTCTTTTGTCCTGCTTCCTAATGCAAAGAAACAGAGAAATATTGATACCCAACACAATAACAGGAGAAGCAGGGTTTATTGTGTAATACAAGGTGCAAGGAAGGGACTAGTTATGAGTTAGTTATATACTAATTGTTCCTAACCCTTAGAGAGAGTCCATACTTGTAAGAAAGTGACCACAAAGAGGGATGGATTTCCCTCATTTTGAAGCAAACTCCAATCGAACAAATCAGATACCCACCCTTCTTTCCCTCATCTCAGGATTCATTTGAACATGAGGTGGTAGTGGTGGTAAATGAGCCCGTCAGCTTAAGCTGCCAATGGCTCAACTCGGTAAAAGTCCGAGCCGGCTCATTTGTACTAGCCAAGGCTCGGGCCAAGCTTTAAAAATTAGACTTGGCTCGAGCCCGGGCTTGTCCGCAAGCTGCACGAGTCCAATTGCAGGCTGCCCTTCATGTGGGCTTATTAGACCCGCCTTTTTAAACCACTTGCTTAATTAATTTTTTTAGTTTGTAAATTAATAAATACTGAATTTGTAAAATTAAACAACGTCCATAATTACTTTTGTAGTTTGTAAATTAACGATCAATTTTTCATAAATTCGAGTTAAAAAAAATCGAAAAGTCTGTGAGCCGGCTCGATTCGACAAAGGCTCGAGCCGAAGGTCGCCTCATTACCACCACTATGAGGTGTACTTTTCTCGTAAGGGAATTTTATGTAAGGCTCGCACTGATACATCTTGTCGTGCAAGTCTTTACTCTTTAGCGCACCTCTCTTAAACGTGAAGTTAGCTTTTCTCGTAAGGGAATTTTATGTAAGACTCACACGAATAGACCATGCCGTGCGTGATAAAGGTCTTTATTGCGCCCCTCTTAACCATGCTTTGCCCTCCATTGAAAATGGAAATTGTAGCATGTAGAGTAAACAGTAAATTCAGATATTTTCATCATGATACACCACCCCTCTTAACCATGCTTTGCCCTCCATTGAAAATGGAAATTGTAGCATGTGTTAAAGAGTAAACAGTAAATTCAGATATTTTCATCATGATACACCACCTACTTTAGAATTATTAACTATTTTTTTCCTTCAAATTTAGACCCTGTGAAAAGAAGTTCTATTTTGAAAAATTTGAAAATGACGTCCTACTAAACAAATTTGATAGAGAGCACGTCCTTCACTAGAATATAGAATTGACACGTGTGCATGTTTTCACCATTCACACGCACAATTGCCAAGATTATTAAGTTGAGTTTTGTGTCTCAAAACTAAAGTAGTTTGATCTTTCGACAATCTTAGGGCTAATACCACAATGGTGTCAAAGAAATTTCAAGCATCTACGCTTTTAACGTTAACTTAAAAGTTTACAAATGTAAAACCATAAAGGTAGATGAAACAAATTCATGAGGAAATGACATTAGCTCAAGTAAACAAAACTCCAAAATGAATACAGTCGGTAGCTAAAATTGGCGTTGCGAACGTTCTTAGAAGGAAAGAGTGATGGTAGGTAATATGGTAACATCTTATTCCTAAGCCAAGAAAACTAAGGTGCATTTCTTGAAGTTTTCATTTACACAAACCCATCTTATTTAGGAAGTTTAATAAGATGGGTTTCTTGCAAAATGATCATAAATCAAGCGAAAATATCAAAGAATAATTTAGTGAAGTCATGATCTGCAAAGTTGATGGAAAGCAGTTGTTTAGGACTAAACCAATTGCTTAAGCATTAAACCCGCCTAAACTCATGCTTGATGACAAGGCAAATCTTTTATAGTTAGAGAACAAGAATTCCAATGATATGAGGAGAGAACAAAGATATTTTCTTTGGAGTTGGTGGCGGCTATGGGGTAGGGATGAGCAAGGTAGGTGGGTTTAATCTGAGTTGAGTTGGGTTGGGTTGAGAGTGGGGTGCAGTGAGTTTGGAGGGAAGTTGAAAAAGGTAAAATGACATTTTTATCCTTTATTGGAATGGTCAAAATTACGTTATAACCTTTTTTTTTTTTTCTAATAAACTAGTTTTGGCCTGTGCATGATAATATTTTTTGAGGCAATGTTAGTGTCTAAAATTGTACTGAATGATAGAATTCATGCTTGCACTTACTCCATTTACTTTCGTTGAAGCAAATAACAAGAGAGAGAAACATATTTTATCTCATGTGATCAACAAGCAAAAATTTGAATTCAAATTTCAACTTTTCTTACGAATGAGATATTCAAATTGAGTTTTTAACTTTTGAGATGAATTTGAAAAGGGTATTTCACTCAGTGATAGAACCTCACTAAAATTTTATAAAATCGAAAACTTAAAGCTTCATATGGTTATTGCAATTTGGTAAAAAATCCTTCCCATGAATAATGAAACCCAAAATTTTAAAACCCAATAAATGAACAGAAAAGAAAATTCAAATTAATGTACTATCAATTGTTTACTGCTCCAAAAATTTGCAATTGAAAGCAATTCCGAACCCATCATTTATTAACCAAAATATCCAAAAATAAGAACAGAATCACATCCAAAATTGTAAATCACTTGCACAATCAAACAATGCATAAATCAATAAATAACAAGAAGTAAATAAATCAACCATTCAACCATGAAATCATTGGGAACATAAAATTAATGAACATGAATAAGATCAAGATGAATAAGATTTTGATTTCGTAAATTATTTAGCAATACTTTGTATAAAAAAGTCTTACATGTGCCTCCTGGGCTGTCAATGAAGAAAGCATCTTTCAATTCAAAATTTACTTTCTCCATAATTGCATCGTACGCAAATCGTTGTTCTCTATTTAATGCGTCTGCAGAAGGAAATATTTCTTTAATACCACAGTACATTGTTTCTTCTGTAATCATTCTTGTTAGTCTTAGAGCTTCGTTCAGATGTACAGCAAATGGGACTATTCCGTAATCATTTATCGTTTTCCCCGATGATTCAAATATAGAATTGATGTCTTCTAAAGTTTTTAATTCAGCAGCCTGGGCAGGTATATTTTGATGCACATAATCATCAATCATGTACGATTTATATTTATTCCATAATGAATTTGGATTATTAGGATTACGTAGTATTAAAAGTGTAGCAAATAAACGTCTTAAAGAAATAGGCATTTCGTACAAAATAGCTTCAGATAAACGTTCGTCGCAATGATTATCACCACTTAAGAGACCATGTAGAAGCATTGCTTCTCGATATGTAAGAATACTTGATCTCTTCGAACTTCGTAAATTATCGAACGATGTTGCACCTCTAATATGATTAAGAAGAATACGCAGAAAATAACGTTCTCCTTCAGATGGATTAACTGCCACAATTCGTCCTATAACAATATGTTGCTTTCTGGGTGTCCAAATTTTTCTACTTGCGTTCCACACAAAATGAGTTGGGAAATCTCGGTACAATAAAGTTCGCGCGAATTCGTTTGCTTCATTCATTCTAAAAAAATTCAGTTAACATTGTTCTTTTCATATACTCATTTCCAATAATATTTGTCAAATTATCTTTATTATTATTATTATACGTTACATATTGATGATCTTCAAGATGTAGTTGTAAAGTATAAACAATCGGATAAATTTTCGATAAGTTAAAAGAAAAAATTCTTCACATAGCCTCAGGTGGAGATATCTAACAGATTGGTAAGCAAAAATTTCGTCTATCTCCTTATTTGGGTAGTTTTTGTCAATAGAAAAATTAATTCGATCATGTCCTTTATACACATATTTGTATAAATATTTTCTGCTTTAATAGAATAATATACTTCAACATTAATCTGGCAATCAAATTTTGCGCTCAAATAAAGATTATATTGTATGACCCAACATTAATTTGGCAATCAAATTTTGCGCTCAAATAAAGATTATATGATATGACCCATCGATTGTCTAACATTTGACCTCTAACTTTAATAGAAATGCCATCATTACGCCGCCTATATAATGGATATGAGTTATAACCAAATATAGTATTGGTAGAGTAGTCTTTAGGATATTTATTTTTACAACAGTTAGATGTTAACATACATACATTTTTTGGATTTAACTTTCCACAAGGATCATGCATATTGTGTTTTATAATAACTGTATAAAGATGTGGATATATATTTTTATCTGGAATTTCGTACGACACTATCCTATCAACTTGATCAATACAAGAAATTTTCTGAGCAGCATCAAAGATTAATAATAAATGTGCATGTGGGAGCCCTGTTTTTTTAAATTCAATCATGTATATATGAGCAACAATATAACCAAAAATATGTTCTTTGTATAAATCATTTTTTAACTCTTCTAATTTTGCTTTAAATATACGTACAACTACATCTGGTCGATTTTGAACTTCATCGTTGTGTTTCAATTCTTGTTTAATCTCTGGCTAATTTGGATTATATGTTACAGTTAAAAATATATCTGATTTTTCATAACGTTGTACAATAGCCATCGAATCTAAATATCTTCGTAACATATCTCTAGGACCACATGTAAAGCTTTGTGGAAGAATGATTTTCTTCCCAATTTTGTAACCTCTTGTTTCCCCATCTTGAACACTATCTATAATACCTTGGTAAAGCTTTGCACGGATTTGTTTTTGATTGTTACGGAAGTAGTCCAATCTAGTTGTCTCAATTTTAACGTACATGTCTACAACATATTGCTGGAGAAGTATACCAGCATGAAGTAGAACACACTTACCAGGATGCCTAATCTGTAACTTGTACGAATAATATTCACGGCAAGAAACTTGACACCGTTTCTTCGTTTCAGTAAGCACCGCAAAAAGAGGAAGATAAGAAATATCATATTATTATATAACATTTAATATAAGAATAAACTCAAGAACGGAAAATAGGAAAATGTATATTAATAAACCTGCTGACTCTTTTCCAATAAGGTCTACTGCAGAATGTACTGTGTTGATACAGACAATATCAGTGGGCAAACTTTGAGTTTGTAATGACGTTTTCCTGTATCTTTGAAATCCTTCATGCCAACCAGATTCTCCAAATGGAAAAAGTAAAGGGTACTGCATTGGATCATAACAACCGTAATAATAATGGACTTTATGTGTACCACCAGAATGATCGTAAATAGTAATATCACGAGTACGAATATTTGTATTTTCATTATCCTCGACCCATACTACAGCTACTTGAGATACTGAAGGAGTATTAAAAACTTTTTGATCAGTCCTGGATTACATCTTATTTGTATTTGATGGTCATCAAAATTAGCCATATCACTTAAAGATCTAAAAAATCTAGTATATAGATTAACTTTAAGAATTTCCATTAGTGTAATCAAAGTAGATTCAACAAATTTTTTTGAACTTTTCATACAATTTTCAACTTCATTATCTGTATCGTAAAAATTTAATTGCATATAGGTAGGAATATTATCTTTTGGAATAAGCTGATTTATATAATGGTACACTTGTCCTTGAACTCTAAATGTATAAATATCTTTGTACGCTTTAAAGAGATCTTTATCGTATTTTACACCAAATGAAATAAAAGCAAAATGATTGTTATATCCGCGTGAAAGCTTTTTGAAGTCCATACATGTAACTTTGTTAGATGTAAATATATCATATAATTCAATAGGTGATTCAGGTATAGAAATTTTTACTTCTCGATCGCGACAACAAAATCCTTTACTTTCTCTGTAAAATTTTCATGCACCACAATATTGGCAGTCGGAAGATGAAGGTAATACATGTGGAGCAAGTGGTATGTTTGATAAAGCAAAACTTCTTTGTGATTTAGAATGCAACTGAATATTTGATTCCTGATTTAGAATAGGAACTTCAACTTGAGAATCAGCTACATATGGGAAGACGAAATTGCTTTGATCTGACAACGTAGAATTAGTTATCCTTTTATGGCGATCAGTTTGTCGAGTTTGAGTTTGTTTCCTCCTATCTGTCTGTCGTCGCATTTGTTGGTGGTACATCGAATCAACATATGGTTCCATTGGAATTGCGACAGCAGGTGGATTTTGAAAAGTATTGTTTATGTTGACACTATGTTGTTCATTACCAGACATAGTATAATCCATTTTCAGCGAATCTTCAACTTCATTGTAATAGGGAAAGGAAACCATCAACAAAAATGTATGGGAACACTTTTTCAATATGACTACAATATGTGTTAATAAGAAACGAGGCGAGGGAAGAAAACTTGCCTGATTATAGGGAGGAACTCGATCAGAAATCACTAAAACTATGGACCAGATGGAGCAATTAATATAGTGATGATTCAGGACGTTAACGTGAGGTAATTGAGCGCCTCAATTTTCTGGCAAAGTATGGAAATCATGTAATATTTCTTTATGATTGTTATGGAAGTAGGGACCTAAATAATAGTTCGGTGGTCAACAATTACGACCGCGTAGACTTTTGTTTACAAATGCCTACTGCGTGCCGTTTCACCAATGAATAATAATTATAAACGTGTCCGGTGATAACAAAACTTATAGCGAAGAAATACACCACACAATCCAGGTGAACAGTGAACCACGAAGAAAACTTTTACACGTGTCCGGGTAATCATAGAACGTAGTGGGCAAGAAATACAAAATGCATTTTTTCTTCGCCCATATATGAAAAGCCATATATATATATATATATATATATGTATGGGGAACACAAATGCATGCTTTTCACTTTAGAAACCTTCCTCCCCAAGTTCATAGAACCCAGTAGTCAACAATTGAGGTCCTAAGCTGTCCATAAATGAATGGTATAGGTTGAACAAGTCAATCAACAAATAAATCAGAAATAAATGAAAGATTGATTTTTGTTTTCCTCTTTTGTCTGGTAGTGAAACAGTAATCTGTGAGTAGGATTTCCAAATGAATAGTGAACCTGAAAGCCTCTCTTTTAAGAGAGTAGTGATAGTGATTAATGAATTTTGTGGTCGAATATGTCATAATTGAAAATTTTGGGTATAACCTGCATTGCTTTGAAATATTTGGGGTCTTTGCTGCAAAATTCTCCAAAAAAAAATTTTATTGGAAAAATTACCTTCATTCCTGATTTTTATTTTTTCATTTAAAAAAATCGGAATTTAAGTTTACCTTTGCAAAAATAAGTATACTATATCAAACCCTACCACACACAATCCCACCATATTACTTAATTTAATTCTTTCCAAATTTACCCCATCTTCCAGACCCACATCGTCGAAGCTCACTGCCACCCACCGTTTGTCGCCACTGTCGCCCACTACCTACACCGAATTCGTCGCCTAAACCACTAAATACACCCATCATCAATGGTGGAATCACCCCCCAAATCTTGGCCAACTTCACCACCTCCAATCCACCATTGCCGTCAATCCACAACGATGTTAGGAGCTCTACTACGAAGTACCATCAAAGCGACGATGGGAACTCTAGTCTATAAAGCCCCAGCCTTCTTCCAAATTCTAGTCACTATCAATCCCTCGATCTAAATCCTTTCAATGGCCATCGCCATCGCCACGCCATGATTGGATCAACTTGAAATGCAATAGTAATTAAAAAAAGCTCTAAAATGGAGGTAGTCGTTGCCTTCAGCGACCACTATATGGCTTTGCTCGCTCGGTCCCTTAGCCCTTTCGAGGTTAGAACTTTGTTGTGACGATTTTCTCACCAAAAACTTGAGAAACCCTTACTATTCTCGAGGAATACGAGCTGTAAAACCTGCCAAGTTCGGTACCACCAACACCTCTTAGATCAACCCTACCATCCCTTTTTGGCTCTCAATCTTCATCATCTTTATAGGTAGCCCCAACTTTATTGAATCAAGCCTTCTCTTACTGACGGAAGGGTGTGCGAGTGGTGGTCTACCATAACTTTTCAGATTTGGACGAACTTGTTGTGGACGGAAGGGTGTGGGTTGTGGATTTGAGGTGACAGTGGTGGTTGTGGTAGATGTGAAGGAGATGGTGGATTTGAGGAGGCGATGTGGTGGTAGTTGGTATGGTGATGGTGGTGTTATTGATGCATCTCTAGTTGTGCATGTCTGTGTGGTTGCTTGGATGTGGATGTGGGGGTGGAAGTGGTGGTGGGACGATGTTGGTGAGATGGCAGCGACATTTGGGTGGTGTCGGTGGTGAAGTGGAGTGGGGCTGGATGAATAGCATTTGTAGTCCTTAATTGAGTGATTGCGACCTATAAAATGAGTAATTTATGAGCAATAAATAATATATGACATAAAAAAAGTATGGTTTGCTATTAATTATGTAATTGTGATCCACAATTTATCTATGAGACTGTGACTTTGTGCAACTTGTAACAAATACATGACTATAACCATAAATTGTGTACGGTTATGACAATGACTTGATTAAGCGTCTATTTGATGCCCTTAAATTCGCCCAATTTATTTTTTGCAATAGTATAATGGGGCCCACATCCGCATCATAATGTATTCACATCAGCAAGAAACAATTGTTTCGTAATTTTATGATATGTATCTTTCCAAATTTGCCCTTAAATAAATGCCTACTTACCAATTGAAATTGGAAGAAATATTGAAGGGCAAATAAGTAAAATTTTCATGATAAACTCAATTCCGTCAATTACTATTTAGAGGCACACAATTTTTAATACATGTTACTGTAGAAAACTTTGTTTCACAAAAAAAGTGCCGTCAAACCGACGTTAATTAAATTATAGATCACAAACTTTTATGAGAGGTTATAAAATGTGATCAAACTTTTATCAGGGATTACAAGATGTGACCTAATTTTTGAAAAAAAAATTCACAAATTTATTATTTTTAAAAATAAATCTTGAAACTTTTGTAGTCGTTAGGGTTGGACAAAACTCCCGAATTGAAACTAAACCGAACCGAGTGGTTCTTCTTAATTTAAATACCCGAACGGGTATTTAAATCGAGAACCGACGGGTTCGGTTCGATTCTCGGTTCTAGACCTAGAACCGAATAAGAACCGAATCTTCCTACTTTTTTTAAAGTTTTTTTTTTTATCTTAAATAAGTCAAATTATTTTATTTTTTTCTAAATGAATTTGCTAACTAATGAATTTAGCTCCAACCTAAAATATAATTTTACTATTTTCAATTTTCAGCCAACCCCAACTCAATTAGATTGAGCTAAATTTTTCCCAAATTTCTTATTCTAATGTAGTGTCGTTTCTGCCGTTTTATTATTGTGAATTCCCTATCTTCATTTTCTTGTGATTTTAACAGTCAAATCTATGAAGAACCAAAAAAAACAAAATGCGCAAAAGATATCACCAGATTGAACTACGTTATTTTGTAAGAGTTAAGATTGAACATGTCATAGTCAAATTAATGTAATGTTATTGTAAATATAAACAAATTAATTATTGTACGGAACACGGGAACCGAATAGAACAGAACAAACCCAAACCGAATTGAACCGAACTCGAACGGTTTCATAATTAAATCTGGACCCGATGATTTCACTTATTAAATATTCGAAAATTTCGATTCGATTCTCTTAATAATCGAACCGAACCAATCCATATCAAGCCCTAGTGGTGTAATTTTCCCCTTGTGCAAATTACCCAATTCCCTANCCGAACCAATCCATATCAAGCCCTAGTGGTGTAATTTTCCCCTTGTGCAAATTACCCAATTCCCTACTTTTCAAGATCCATTTTCCAAAATCAGATTTCAAGTTTTAATTTTCAAAAATCAGATATTTTTAATTAGATACAGATTATAATTATATATATTATATATAAATTATATTTTAATTTCATCCCAATTAATTTCATCCCAAATCAAACCCTAAATTCATTTCTTCTCTCCCTTCTCTCACTTCTCTCCCTCTCCGTGACCACAACCCGTCGCCTTCCTCCACTCTCTACACAACCGCCTCCGCCCGCCGTCTATCCTCCTCTCCCTTCTCTCATCTCAGTCCCGTCTCTTTTCCAATACCGGTCTCGTAGTCCAATTTAGTTCAGCTATGCCCAATACGAAATGACCGACTCCGAATCTGGTTTTAACGCAAATCCCATTTAACCAAATAAATACCAGGAAAGACCTAACCCTAGAATCAATTTTGCTCTAGCATTTGCATCTCTCTGTCTAAATTTCTACTCACAGAAATCAACAATGGGTAATTTTCGGAGCCAAAATTTTCAAATCCACTGTTTTATGTTGAGTTGATGAACTGATTAAAGATTTATACTGATTTGATTCGAAAATTGCAGGTAAGGTTCATGGATCACTGGCACGTGCCGGTAAAGTGAGAGGACAAACGCCAAAGGTGGCCAAGCAGGACAAGAGGAAGAAGCCCCGTGGCCGTGCTCACAAGAGGATGCAATACAACCGCCGCTTCGTCACCGCCAGTCTACTGCTGCCGAAGATTTGTTATTCTTTGAGTTTTGATGGGCCCGATTTTGTGGGTTTGGATGGTGTTCTGTGGTGGTGGTGGTGGTGTTTGTGGATCTGGCGGTTGGGGTAGGTTTTATTGAATTTGGCAGTAGTT
>CAIGRT010026669.1:0-10516 GCA_903798405.1 Fraxinus platypoda | reverse complement strand
GAAAATAGTTAAAGATGCGTCAAATGTATGTCTTAAAAAGAGGCGTCTAACTCGTATTTTTTTAAAATTTTTAATTATTTCATTAACATTTATTATTTTTGTGATACAAATTTTTTAATGTAATTTGCATTATTTTATTAGGAAATTTATATGGGATATGACATCAAAAACTTTCGAAATTTTACATCCGAAAAAGTCATATTCCATGTAAATTTTTGGATGCAAAATTACATGAGTATGATTTTTTTGGATGTAAATTTTCGATTATAAAATTTCTCCCAACTTTTTTCCAAGTTCGATTGTGCCCCCTAACTTTAATTGTCTGCGTCCGCCTCTGGCCGCTACCACTCTGCCCCAACCTAGTCCTCTCTATATCACCCTTTCAACTTCACATGCTCCCACTCACCTCACCATTAGATTAGAGCCATCTTACCTCCTACCATGTAGTCCAATTGCCTCCATCAATTTCTCTTTCCTTCCTAATTTTGTTGTTGACAATTCTCCGTCACCTCACCACCAAGTTTTCTTCCTCGTGCAACTTGAATTGCTTTCTCCCTCACGTGCACCATGATCAAGGTGGTGATAATATTGGGCCAGAAGAATAATTATCTCACTCCTAATAGAACTAGGAGATTTTACAGTGATCTGTAGTCTCAAATTCCTAACTCTCTTGTTGTTGTCTAGCAATTATGTCTCTCTCTCTCTCTCTCTCTCAATATAACTGACTTCCTAACTCTCTTATCCTTTTCTAAATTTTTTATTCTCATCTCAAAACACGTGTAACTTTCTACTGGAAATGACACTGTGATTTGGAAAGAACTTGAATCCTTTGTTCCTTCTCTATTCTTGCCATTATGTAGAGGAATCTAAGGTATCTTAGACTCTCCACAATGGGGGAAATCTCTTTGAAGTCATCCACACTTTCATAGATAATATAGTGTTTGCTTGAAATGTGTTTATTTGGAGTAATTATTTACATGTGACCTTTTGCATATAATTTTTCTGTTGATTGTTTGGTGGATGTATGACTATTGGATTGGTTGTGTCCCAGGTGGTAATTGATTCTTGTTGTGCAACATTTGCAGAAGTTAAGCAAAGGGGAAAGGATTTCTGGGCCGAGTTTGAATTGTATGCTGCTGATCTTTTGGTTGGCATAGTTGTTGACATTGCTTTGGTTGGCATGTTAGCACCTTATGCTCGTATAGGCAAGCGGTCAATTTCCAGTGGTTTTCTTGGACGCGTACAGCATGTTTGTGGAGCTCTTCCCAGCAGGTGAGTCTGCATTTGTAGGGTAGAGATCTCAACTAGCCCTTGGAGTCCTCTATATAAGTTCTGCACTAAGTACTCTTCCTGTTGCAACTTGTTTTCTCTTAACCCTTTGCTTGATGTTACTGAAAGCTAAGTCATCGGTTAAGTAGAATTGTTGTCTGATATCATTAGAATGAACAGTGATTGGAAGTTGGAATTACATTTTAAGTTTATATTTTTTATGACCAAGAGTAGGTTGGACAGTGGCTTAGGAAAGAAGCTCGCTGGTGGGTAAGAAATTTGGAGATTTTAGAAAGATGGATGAAGTATTCATTGATGGTCAACAACTTCCATCTCTGGTAAAATCATGGGATAGCAGTAATCTTCCTTTGCTAACGTCAATGACTTTTAGTAAAAACACGGTTTGATTTGTAGCATATTGAAAAACAAGAAAGGTATCTTTTCCTAAGAAAGAAAAGGAAAAATATTGGAGAATTGATTTTCTATTCACCTTTTCTATAGCTTGTGGCATAACTTGTAAAAATTGAAGCAGATTGCGAAGGATTTTTTTTTTTTTTGCAGGGTTGTTAGATAAAAAAGTTATTAATGATTAAAATGTGAGCAAAAACTAGGAGATGTTTCAGAATCTATTGTTCTTTTTTTCTTAGCTTTAACCAATGTTCTAAAAAGCTCGTCTAGACTTGAAACTTGGGCAAAACACATCGCTTCGCACCTAGACCTTTTTTTTCCCAATTCCTAAACGGTTGAATTTTTTCATTCCTTTCTTTCGTCTTCCCTATGCTCGTTTTATTAATTTTTTAAATTTTTTAAAACCTTTTATTTGACTTTAGCTTATTAATTTTTTTTTTTTTTTTAAAAAAACTTTTCATTTGACTTTAATTTCAAATTTTTAAAAGATTTTATCTATACAAAAGTTAAAAATGACTTTATCTACATAGTTAAATAAGATTTAAGTTATGATGCTATCTACATTATGTAATTATGATCTTGAGAATCGTTATTTGGTTGCAAACTCCAAAAGCATGTAAGAAATTCCTATAAATGTATTACGTAGGACTTATTTAGTTGAAAATTGAAACTATGAAAAATATTCTAATTTTTTACGCCTGAGCCTCTCCTAGACTCGCTTAAGCTCGTAAAGCTTGAAACTTCGCCTCCACGTCTAACTACGCTTTATGTTTTTTAGAACACTAGTTTTAACCCACTCAGGCAGCATGTTAGAATTGTATCTCTGTATGTTAAGACCCTTCCCGGCAAAATTCTATTTATATATAATTGAACTTAGATGTCTGGTTGCATTGATATGGGGATAGTTTAAGTGAAGGTACAATATGTAAAATATAAAGAAAACGAATATATTATTCATCATAATAATCTTGATTAAAAATTCATTGCAAATTGCCTAATAATAATCCTAAATGATTTTCTGAACAAGCCTCAAACAGGTCTCTAGCATCTAATTCAACTGTTAGCCGCATATGTTTTGGAACCTTCATAGTTCTTCTAATTTTTGAACTCCCTTTTTGAGATGCTGATTCTGAGCCAATGGCAATGCAAATCTTTCTTGCCACAATCAGTGATCAATGGATTATGTGATTGTAAATATTTGTGGTCATATAGTGTTTTTGAAGCTGAGAGACCGGGAATCAAGTTTTCGTCACAGCAGCGGATCGCAACATACTTTTACAAGGTAATACCTGTTAAGGACTCATCCAATTACCTTTATGCTACCATGAATTACCTGAAGAAATGTCTTTGCTTTCTCATCTTCTATGCCCGGTCGTACACGAAGCTTGACTGACACTTGTAGTTACATGGTTTTTGTTGTTGATTGCTGATGTACCTATTTAAAATGTAGGGTGTATTGTATGGCTCAGTTGGATTCGGTTGTGGCCTTATTGGCCAAGGCATTGCAAATATGATCATGACAGCTAAACGGTAAAGAACAATATTTGATCTCTCCTCCCTCTCTCTTTCATCCATATATTTTGTGTGTTGTTAAGATCTTGATTGATGCATTGGCAATCAGTTAACTGCTCTTTTTGCTAGTGAAATTGTTGGTAATCTAGACTTTATGCTACTGAAGGAGACGGTGTGTTGATTCAAGAAATTTAAATCTAAATACTTTTCCTTGCCAAAGATAAAATTGATCATAATTGTTTCTACTAATCTTCACTCAGTCTCCTGGAGAGCTCGGAAGAATAGGAGTTTTTATTATTTGTCTTGAGTTCTGTTGTATATAATAGACTAAATGTATCACCTAAGGAAATATTTAATCACGTTGTTTGTTGTTCCGCAAACTATCAATGATTTCTCCTATTGGCTGTTGTGAGTTGCTGTTACCCTCTGTTACCTATATGGCTGTATCTTTCTACATGACAGGAGTATAAAGAAGTCAGAAGAAGACATACCTGTTCCCCCATTGGTGAAAAGTGCTGCCCTCTGGGGTATGTTTAATTTTTTACTTGAAATGTTTACATTTTTTTTAGCCTTGGGAAGATATGTGTACACTAATAATTGCTACATCCATCTTGATGTATAACGGCCATAGAGTGCTTTGTCTCTTGAGATCAATATGATAACAGGCATCAGGATAACTGACATTGAAGACTGATTTACCCAATTCTAGAGGCGTAAACAAAGAGGAAAATAGTACGGTGCAAGGGAAATATGATGGGTTTGGGAGGTTAAAGATTCAAGTTATTAAAGAGGCAGAAAATGAATAGTTCTGTGCTGACCATTTATGCAATTATGCTTCAAGAACTTTGAAATTAAAGAAGAAAGAGAACAAATGTTTGCAATTGATATTTTATATTAGAATACCTGACTAACCTTCATTTTCAGCTGACATAGGAATTCTTTTTCAGTAGTTTCTTGTTGCTTGTCGTAGTTGGCCCTGTTTACCATTATTCATTCCTCTCTCTCTTTTTTTTTTTTCTCAATCAGGTGTTTTTCTTGCGGTATCTTCGAACACTCGTTACCAGATTATTAATGGGTTGGAGCGTCTTGTAGAAGCTTCGCCATTGGCAAAACAGATCCCACCAGTTGCCATGGCTTTCACAGTGGGTGTAAGGTTTGCCAACAATATATACGGTGGAATGCAGTTTGTAGATTGGGCTAAATGGAGTGGAGTTCAATAGTTGTTCTTGGCAGAAACTTCAATGTTTTTTCAATTGGCATATACACTCATTCAGAAATCGAGAAAGAAACACCCATAAAGAAAACGGTAATGAAAGAATCGATGAACAGCAGTTCTAGGAGAAGCTTTTATCTTCAATATGGCTTTATTTTGGAGTACTAGCTTGAAAGCTCAATTGGAGCTCGGTTTAAATTTATTTTTTGTGGGGGCCTTCGATCCCGTGATAGAAAGACTCTTCTCGTATTTCTGAGTATGATAGTGCCGTTATGTTTGAAAATGCTCCAGATTCGTTTTCTATTAAGCTTATGTTGACATGTCCGCATACTGTAATCCATTACGCTGGTATTATTGTTCGGTAGGGATTGTTTATGATATATTTTTGCTCTATTTTTGGTGGCACATAATCCCCATACGATGATTGTGTGTTTGTAGGTATGCACCAGTGCTGTAGTAACTAAAAAAAGACCTAAAAATTCATAATAACGTTATTATACAAAGTGAAAGTAGAGAACCTTGGAATTCATTTGTCCAATACTCTGCAGGTTGTATTCTATATGATTTTGTAATGGCAGATGATCTGGAAAAAACAGCTGACTGTTGATCCCACGGAGCTATTGCTCAATCACTTGAAATTTATAGAAACCGATGCTCAAAATTTCTTCTCACGTCTCTCTTTTTTGGACATATTTGGGATAGTTTGTGCTTCTACTTTTTTACTTCTGAAAAAATGTCTAAACGGGTTCAAAAGTGATTTTTTTATCTCGAAAGCAGCTTTTCACCTTTAAAAAATCATGACAAATATATCCTAAATGGAGATTGAAAGAAGCTTTCATCTATAATCTTATTTATTACTGCTACGATTTGTTTTCTTAGTTCTATGATATGGTTCAACCCGACTTTTCGTGAAAATATAAGATCTCGTCCACTAGATTTTAGTATAACAATTTTATATTATTATACCCATAGAGTAAAGCATTTGTAATGAATGATTACAACTTGTTATGGATTTTAAATTCTTAACCAAATCTATCAACCACTACTTAAATCTTATGATGGTCTTTTAAACTACACCTTAACATCAATCATATGGACGTTATCTCTATAACTTTCACGTGAAATTACTGTAATAAGGATAATGATAACTCCACCATACCTTACTTTGTTGACAAATTAAAAAAATTAAAGTTCGAGCACCAAATTTAACCATACGCGATCCTTCTTATCAAAACATTCCTTATCAAATATGCCATTAGTGGTTTGCATTTCCCTTTCTTTCGTCTCAAATTGGTGTGGCCTAGGCATTGTTTCACATGAAGATATTGAGAAATTCACCCACAACACAATGCTCATTCGTTCACTACGGGTAAATTCAAAAAGAAAAAATTACAGTTTTTTTCAATAAAAACTAAAGAAATTCACGGGTTCTAAGAATTCATAACGTACTATGTTCCCACCCAAAAAAAAGGTTCAATACGAGATCGACAATTGGATGACAGGTATTCTACTGATATTCAGCCAACAGAAATCGTCTTTGGATAAATAAAGCAAACTCATCAGCACAAATTTTGTTAAAACGTCCTGTTAAAATCATGGACTGCCTAAACTAATGCTAATAATAACTGCCATAATTTCCCGAGACGAGCTCTATTAGGTATGTATACTGCATGACCATGAGGAACTGAAAATTTTATAATTTTGATGCTTCACAAAGTTATACATTGGTTTCATGGAGCTATACATTTATAAACCATTAGTATGAAAATATGAGATACACAATATGTACTTGTTTGGTGAGTAAAATGTCGTATTTACCTGTATGGAAGCTCTGTAGATGACTGTGCATGAGTTCAACTGTTCAAGGGGCAACTTCAGATATGTTTTCTTCAACAACAAAAAACATCATCTTCAACTATTCCAGCACGTTGTTCAATATTTCACGTCACAAATGTTGTTCAGCGCAAACTGCAATAGCAAAAAAGCGCTCCTCAATTTGTGCTTTAACAATTGCTTCCTCTGTGATTTACCAAAACCCACATCCCAGTTTATGGAAGGGGGTTGTGAGATAGAGGCAAACTTCTCTTGTTACAACACTCAAAACAAAGAGAAACTTTTTCGATGTCTGAAGTGACGGGAGGAAGATTGTGCCTGCTCGACTGATGCTCTGGGAGTTGGTGCTGTGCTCTCCACGACATCTGGTTCAGCATCGGAAGACCGGGGAAGCAGCTTGCATCCAATCCTCCGAGTAACGAACTGAGAGGAACTAAGGTAACTATGTGACTTGGTCACTTTTTTCATTTCTTCCTTAATTTTAGTGAATTCTTGTTCTAGCTCTCCAACTCGAGTTCTCATCCTTTCCATGTCAACTTTTAGAACCTGGTTCTCACGAACAACTGTTACCCACCCATCTCGTTGAACAGTTTGACCAGTTATTTCATTTGGGGCAGTCATTGAAGCTGCGGGGGCACTTTCAGTATCCAAACCATTCAGGCAGCCGGCTAAAGCCCTCCTCAACTGCATTTGTTCAAAGAACAAGACTTGAAGAATAACTCTAAGGGGTAACCTTCCATTTTGGGATGCATGAGCACAGGCATCAATAGAAAGCTTCTGAAAATCAATAATGTTGCAAAGATGCTCCATCTCTATCTCTGAGAGCCAGGGATGTGCCTGAATAATTTCATGAAAATTCATCAAAATCAAAAAGCGAGAAGCTTTTTGGCATATGTTGCAGCAAAGACTTCTCTAATAATATGTAGAAATACCTTCTATTCATATTACAATCTAGAAAAAAATTATTCTTTTGATCGCATTTTCTCTATTTAATATATAGAACGGTGCTATTTGACTCCTTAATAGGACGGAAATGCTATGTTGAAATTTTAAGCATAAGATGATTCGAACCTTGAAGTATATATCCAGTGCTCGGTAGAGTCCATCATGCAAAGATCTTGAAGATTCTGGCAAGGCTTCTGCCAACGCACATATCTTTCCAGGCTTCAAGTTCACATCAGAAGCAACCTCCGCTATATAGTTATCAACCAATCTGGCAACTCGCTTCAACCGTCCAGATGATGGTGATGTTTCTAGGTCCAATGATGATGGAGTAATAGAAGTTACATTTGGTTCAGAAGATACAAAATGATGAATAATCCTTTCAAAGCAATCAGTGTTATATAAAGTATCGGAATCTGAGTAACTAGGTATAAGTAGACTATCAAGGGTTGCAAGTTCTAGCTGCATCCCTATTCTCCTTTCCAAAGAGTCCTGGCACGTGTGGTTAACCCCCAATATCAATGCAACACGTAGAAGTCCCAACAGAAAACGACAAAAAGATTTACCCTTCTTTTCAGGCAGTAGTTTCACAACGCTTTCCAATAGAACTCTCTGGTCAACAGCAGCAGGCGTCATGCTAAAACTAGCAACTGATCTGGATATGCCACTTTGTCCACCCTGCCTACGGCCCAACCCAGGAATATGCCTTTTGCAATAATACATTATAGCACCAGATAAATTTTCAGGTCGTATTCCTCTGGCTTCCATCGACTGAATTAGTCTCTTGAACAACTCCACGTTGAGATATGAGATGTCTTCGAACCACCAGTTGGATTCTATGCTATGGATTCTTGCACCAGTGTTTATCCCATTCCACAGGATGCTACCTCCCGGGCTCTGCAAACTACCATACATCATCATAGGCCATCCGAACAAAGTGGTGTCAGTACAGACCATAGCAGATAAAGCGTTCAGACATCTACCAACTATGTGAAGCTTTTCCGCTCTTGAAATAACTGGTTCACAACTCTGGAGAGCCAAAATGCAGTCCTTCCAGTTTTGTAGAACATGTTTGTGGAAGAAACTCTCTGACTTGGGCAACAAATTATCTTCTCCATAATCATCTGTCATCTCAAGGTAATCTGCAGCACAATACACCATTACCACGTTCCTAGGAGTCAACTCTACTCGACTACCATAACAGAATTTAACTATAGCCAAAAATGTATCAGATTGACCAGGGAATTCTTCAAGATTAACCACGATACTTTTCTTGTTGGTAATCTGTGTTTCTTCAACAATGTTTGCTATCCTCCCACATCTAGATAGAAGAGGAAACTGGAAAAGAAGCATTTTTTTATGAGGCTGTGCAGAAACACACTTAATCACGATGAAAAACAATGACCACAGCTACTGAGATGTGATTTACTGGAAAATAAAGATGCAAAACTTGAAGATAGACGCTGATAACCAATAAGGAAGGTACTCATGTGTAGAAACACACAGGAAAATGGAAAAACTTCAGAGGCAGGAAAGGGATAACCATCAAAAAAACTGGAGAATTTATCGAAGTTCAGGTGGAAAATAGATAACAACCAAAGATATGAGTTATCGGAATGAGCTGGGATCCGAGAAAATCATTAAAACAGCCCTAGATCAATTGGAAAATAGTTTTACACAAATCATCTTCACTCAAATACAAATGGTGATTCTTATACCCAGTTATCAACATATTGTTACAACCTCGTCCCTGCAATAACCAATAACTCTAATGAACAATGATAAGTAAGGAATTCATGTAACTGATACTCCTTAATGATTTCACATGATTTTACTTGTAAAAATGTGCTTTCCAGATTAAGAAATTTAGTTTTTACCTATCAGAACAAAAACTACTAGCCAGGCATAAAAGTAATATTGTCATTGCCGCCAGGCATAAAAGTAATATTGTCAACTAAGGAAAGTGGCACAACCAGGCATCTCAAAGATTGATAAGGGAAGAAGCAGGCTTTCATATGATATTCCTTTCATCCGAATGGCAAGGCTTGCTAACTAGCAGGATCGGTTATGCCATAAGTAAAAAGACTTTCAAGCAGCTTCGGAAGATTAAGGCGAAATGGAACGGCTTCATCAGATGAAAAGTGAATTACGCTACTAAGATTCTCAAAATTATGCAAAGAAATTCCCAAACTTACTATCCAAATTAAGGCCGTAATTATAGGTATAAACTAAACAAGATTATGCTACCTTTTGCAGTATATTATGATATAAAATTTATTCAACAAGCATATGGAAATACGACTTGAAGGTAGATAATAAGAGTATTTACCTCATGTCAGACTAAAATATTTGCTTTACTCTTTCATGTGGCCATAGGCCAGAAATGAACAAAGTCATGCTTTTCCTTAAGTGATCGTGGTTTTAAAATAACAAGAACAACAAAATTGCATTAATTAAACAGGGGGAACAATCTTCAGGACTTTTGCTACAAACTACAATTCAACTTATAGTTCTCAACCTTACAGCTCAACATTTTGTAAACAGTAGCTAGAGTCTAGAGCCAAGAAGGGAGTCTCTAGCATGGTTCAAATTTATCACACAAACAAGAAAAAAATTGAGTTTCGACTAGTGTAGTGATAAAATACATTGTTGTAGAATAACTCGGATAAATATTTAGAAACATAATCCACATGCATCACACAAATAAAACATATAAAATTGAAAAAAATCATGTTGCTATTGTCTGAAACACGTCATGAACATCAAAGTGCTACCAATGATGTAAGATAGAGATAAGTTAAACCGAGAAACAAAATGTTTTTCAAAAGAGCTCCCAATATAAACCCCAAAATGTAAGAATTAAACCACCTGAACTGCCAAAGTCAACCATATTCTGTTGACTTTATAAAATTACATCAGAATCCTCAATTCCTTTAAAATTCTTATAAGAACATGAAACCTAGACTCCAAACTATAAAAATTTTCAAAAGGGAGACTCTTCTCCCTGCACGATGGTTCTTTGTATTCTTACACTGTTAGCATCTTGATGAAATCTGGAAACCCTGTTGGTCAAATGCATGTCTACATCCCAGCATATGAGCAAGAAGCCACTCTTAAGAACTATCAAAGAACACATCCAAAGACAAACAAATCACCTTTCTTCTTTAGGTGAGATTTTAAATGCATGAAAAGAAAAATCACCTTGTGAAGGTGAAAGCTTATTCCATCCACCACCAGTGTGATATCACTTGGCAGACTCGAATTGCAGAACCTAGAAGGAAAAGGAAAATTTCAAGTCATTTTGGCCCAACATTCAACAATAAGATCATCTCAATACCA
>CAIGRT010026647.1:0-10381 GCA_903798405.1 Fraxinus platypoda | reverse complement strand
AAACTATACAAGAAAAAATTGAAAAAAACACAAATAACAAACATAAATAAACTATAAATTGTTCAACTAATAAGAAAAAAAAAAAAAAAAATTATTAATTTGTTTAGAAAAAATAAAAGAAATTGATTTATCCAATATAAAAAAAAAATTCGGTTCTTGTTCTAGAACCGAGAACCAAACCAAACAATTCGGTTCTCGATTCGAATACCCGTTCGGGTATTTCATTTTATAAAAATCGCTCGGTTCGGTTCGGTTAAGTTCCGGTTCAGTTCGGTTCGATTCGGTTCGGTTCGGTTCGGACATTTTGCCCAACCCTATAAAATTGTCTTCTTAAAAACAATTTATCTTGTTAATTAACGAGACCGGGTAAAAGTTTTTCAAAGGTTGAGATATAAATATTACAAAATGAGTAATACTATTTATCATGATACTGGAATATCGGTGAAAACTCAACCCATTATCATTCACATTTATTTCTCGAAGAATGTTATGTAAGCCCACTAGGGTTGTAACCCCAGTTTAGATGACGCTAGATGATATGTTAAATAATCACCTATTGTTTAATATCACATTAACGTCACTTAAATTGGGGTTGTAATTCTAGTGAAGCTAAATACCATTACTTTTATTTCTCTCTCCACTCCATTTTCTTTTATAAAAATTAAACTGTCCAATCTCATTATTTCACATAAACTGTCACGTTACCGATATTTCATTATTATAAATAAAGATTGGAGGTCATTACTGTAATTTATCCTTTATTTAATAATTTGAAGAAAATTATCATTAAATCAATTTAACAGTCAAAGTTTTTAGTGTGTGGAAACTGGAAAGACTTTCACCGTCTGAGTTAAATCCGAAATAAATGTCCGAATCAACGCCAAAATACGCATTAATTGAATTGCATTTCCATTTACGAAATCCAATTTATTAACAACTGCATGCACTCTTCGTTTCAATCTCACCCACCCTTCCTCACCTCACCTCACGAATTTTCATTCTCATAAACTGATATTTTTCACCGGAAAAATCTATCCTACTAAGATGGGCCGCCGGAGGAGTGCGCCGCTGAACAAGCTTTTTGCATGGGTGCGGCGGCAGTCCTTGAAAGTGAAGGTTTTCTTGGCCGTGACGGCTGTGGTGGCGGCGCTGGTGGCTCTCAAACTCTGTGTGAAAGATCACAGCCATTTCTTTGTTGCCTCTGAGGTTATCCATTTTGCTGGGATTCTGGTCTTGATTTATAAGCTCACCACCCAGAAGACTTGCTCTGGTATTATATTGTTTACATAATTGACTTCTGTTTATTTTTTTAATCCTTTTTTTTTTGCCATGAATTTTTGGATTATTGCTCTTGATTTATCAATTGGTGTTGAATCCCCTTTTTTCCTTACAAACAAAAATGTCTGGTATTTTCTACATATAAATTTTAGTGATTTTTTTTTAATATTGGTTTATAATTTTTCTTAATATAAAATTATGATAGAAATAAATACGTGTTTAATGCCATTAATAATATTAAACTGTTCTTTTTCCTCTTAATTTGTATAGTGTCAAAATATAAGAACTTTTTAATATTCTTGACTTTTGTGAAATTACAACTCTGTACATATTTGTCTGTTGACATTCTGGTATGCATCTAGAGATGGCAATGGCTCGGCTCAGCCCGTTTAGGCATGAGCTCGGCTCGAGCTCGCACGAGCCGAGCTCGTGACTCGTTTGAAGCTCGGCTCGTTACTCGTGGGCCAAGCTCGACTCGGCCCGTGAGCTCGCGGTTCGTGGGCCGAGCCACGAGCTCGCCCATGGGCGAGCAGAGCATGCTCGGGCTCGTCAAATCGCCCACGAGCCGCTCGGCCCATTTGCCACCACTTAATGCATCCTAGGATGGCTTCATTGTACTGATCATTTTTTTGCCTCAGTGGTTGATATAAATTTAATGCTGTTAATTCAATTCATTAAATGTTGGGTTCAACTTTAGAAAATTTCATAGTATTTTAACTGGATTATTCTTGACAAGTACAATTATTTTTCTTCAAAAACATTTCAATGTATTCGCTCTATTATGTACTTATTTCTGACTGGCCGCTCTGATAATCTTGCTTTTCCTACGTTTTTCAGGTCTTTCTTTGAAGTCTCAAGAACTTACAGCTATATTTCTGGCAGCAAGATTATGCTGTAGTTTAGTTATGGAGGGTGACATTCACACTGTGCTCGATTGTTTGACACTGGTGTCGACTTTGTGGCTCATTTATATGATAAGGTTCAAGTTGAAGTCAACCTACATTGTGGAGCTCGATAATATGCCCTTATATTATGTGGTAAAGACGGTTTTCGGTTACTATTCTTTGCTTTTGTGGTAGAATAAGCATTAATTTCTATGCTAAATTTTAGCCTTTTATGTTATTTGTTATGGAATATGCCCTATCCTATTTGCGAGAGCAATGAAAAATCAGAAAAACAAGCAAAAACGCATGCAGATTTATTGTGGTTCACGCTCAATGTGAAAGCTAATGCAGTAAGGCGATTTCATGCATCTTATAATATTAGTTTCATGCCTCTTATAATATTAAAACCAGCCCCCTGTAATCCTTTATATAGTAGGAATATTAGGGTGACCTAGTTCATATTTGAAGACTAAAAGAAAGAGATTTAGAGATGGGGAAAAGATTTAACACGACTTTTTGTTGTAATATTGTTCAATATATATAATGACAAGTGATTTGGAGTGATCTAACATCCATATGAAAACATAAAGTGAGTGTGAAAATAATCGAAAGAAAAAAACGGAGAAGACCAGAAAATGGCCTGGGAGCCTGGGCAATCGCCCAACCTCTATTTTGGAAACTCTAGCCTAAAAGCTTGTACTGGGAAATCGCCCAATTCAAAAAAGTGTCCGTTGGGTTTGAATTTTCTGGCAACGTTTTGGTCAGCTTCACACCTCTTTGACTTGTTTTTGGCACCCTTTTGTGCATGATGGTTGATGTTCTATATATGTGGATGATTTTCATGTTGGAAAAAATATCACAAACATCAAATCCATTAACTTACATCCAAATCAAAGATCAAACTCAGTTTTCTCAAATTGTTCTTCAAGTACTTTTTCCAAGTTTATTTTGCATGATTTGAATTTGAATTAAGGTTTGTTTACTTCTGCTAACTATTTTCCATTAAAAGCCTTCAAGCACTCATCCCAGTAGCGGCAAATATAGTTTGAGGATAGCGATTCATTATCGTGTTCAAACCTTCCTTTTGGTGGATTCAAGTTGCTGTTTTTCTTGTTCTTCATTAACTTTGTACAACACTTTTGTGTTTCCTTAATCTCTCTTCCAGGTGGTGCCTTCTGCTATTGCAGCCATACTTGTACATCCATATACACACCATGCACGTTTTGGCCGAATCCTTTGGGCATTTGCTGTGTACTTAGAATCCATTTCAGTGTTGCCACAACTGCGGATGATGCAGAACACCAAGGTCTGTATTTCATTCAGTTTCATCTGGTTTTTGGACTGATACCTGATTGACAGATGATGCTAATACAATTTCATTTTACTTGACTGTGTTCCAGATGATCGAACCATTCACGGCCCATTATGTGTTTGCACTCGGGGTTGCGAGATTCTTGGGATGCGCTCATTGGATCATTCAGGTAAGTGTTGAAGTATTGTGCTACATTCACACTGTCCAATTGAACTTGAGTACGCTGCTGTGCATATGCTAACAAGTAGGATTCCAAACAGTCTTGAAAATTGTACAAAAATGAAAATTGTAATACATAACTCTTTTGTTGTTGCCATGGCTAGTATCCATTCATACCACACTTCGTCAAATTTATCCATGACGGCCATTAATCTTCTTAAATCAATTTTTTTAACATTAAAGGCGGGGATATATTTTTTTTGTACCATGATTTAAAATTTCGTTGAGGTTAATCATTTCCATTCAGATGGTTAAAATAAACTGATAGTGAAAATTTACCCATACATCCCAATTCATTGTAGGTTTACGAATCTGCTGGACGATACCTGTTTCTGGTTGGAACTGGCTACATTTGGCTTCCAATGATCCTACTCGCAGAAATTGTTCAGACATTCATCTTGGCCGACTTTTGTTACTATTACATCAAAAGGTGAGACTCCAGGGTTCAAATCTAATTCTCTAGTTTAAGGTCAATAGTGTATAATTATCTAACAAAAGCTCACTTGCTTGCATATTATGTGATCTTGCAGCGTCATAAATGGTCAACTTCTAGTCAGCCTATCTTCACCAGTCTAAGAATTCCAAGTTAATTAACTGAGACTGTAATTACGTTTTGCTTCTTGATACTTATGTTTCATGGATGAAATAGAATTGGGCTGGTTCTACTGTCTTCATCGGTTTCCGAAATGCATTTTCTTCAGTTTTTTGCTATTTTCCCATTATTTTCATGCCAACTTTTGAATAAATTTTCAACCATGGAAACTCAGATTGTGCTGAAGCTGCCCTTTCTTTTGCATATTTGAGTTACTCTA
Source organism: Fraxinus platypoda (assembly GCA_903798405.1). Taxonomy (NCBI): domain Eukaryota; kingdom Viridiplantae; phylum Streptophyta; class Magnoliopsida; order Lamiales; family Oleaceae; genus Fraxinus; species Fraxinus platypoda. The sequence continues at coordinate 5,876 of CAIGRT010026647.1, read as the reverse complement.
GAGATCACCAGCTCCTTTTGTTTGCTCTGTACATTGAAACTTGGTCTTTTTTATTTTCTTGGCTCGATGTGCATGTCGATTTTCAAAATAATTTGAACTATTAATACTATGGATATTAAAATAAATAAAAACACTAGATAATGGAATATTAACTCAAAAAATGAGCATATATGATTCAGTTCCTGCAATACGTGGCAGATCTGTTACCGTCATCAACGAACCATTCTAACCCTCGAATAGGTTTGAATTCAACGGGTAATGTGTTACTGGTCTGGCTCTTCTTCGTAGAGGTAGATAGGCTTCTTGTTTCTTTACACGCATTGTCTTTACTCGGCTTAGGGATAGGCCCAATTTTGGTCTGATCACTTCCCTCAGGTCACTTATTATTCTTGGAGAGGACAAGGGATTAAGTGCTTGGAATTCATTATACAATGATGTCATTTATCTCTATTAGAGATTATCGCCAATCTATGTGAGGTGATGTGATAAGAAATGATAAATGTCAATTAGATTTATTGAAATGAAACTCAATTTATTGGTCGAATAATGATATCTATCATTTGTAAAGACTAGAGATGTTTACTCGTTAGGTGACAATGAGTCTCCTATTTCATTTTTTAGTGCATTAAAGTGTGTTGCAATTTTATTGGACAATGAATCAATACTTGTTGTCGTTGCATGACAAGTTATGCATCTCTACTATTGATAGATAATATTATTATTACTCTTATTATTTAGTGATACATCATACTAATGAAAATAAATAGCATTATTATTTATACAAGGGGATTATAATGAGATGTGTAATGAATCCTTTAAAATGTGTGGATAATGGTTATGAATGCCCGATTAAAATTTAATTTTTACTGAAAATTATAAATTACTTTTAAGGAAACTCAAACCTAGGAAAGGTGTTTCAAATTGTTTTCCTTTGATTAATGGAGGTGAAATAAGTGTAAGATAATTAATATTTCAAAATTATACATTCGATACGTGAAATATTAAGAAATACAAAATGTAGAGAGTGGGAAAAATTGAAGTCGAACTGATATCGAATCAAGGTTAAAGATAATTTAAATAAAGAAATATCTTGGCTTTAACTGGTTAGTTATCATTGCTATTATGCCTCCTCTAATGGGCTCCAAATTAGTGTCACGTGATAGCTAGCTAGAAAGTTCAATCAGGTCGGCAATCTGCATCACCATCCTATATGACTGAGGTGAAACCATACATAAGGTGATTGAGGTAATGTACTACCTCCATCAAGGTGCCATGTAAGGCCTACTCATCCATGATCTAGGCGAGGTGCCACAACCTGTTGCAAAATAAGTTCGAGACAACCGGATCTATGCCAACAAATCTTTCGTACAAGATTTTTATACGATTGATTGATGTCTATAGCAGACGTCCAAACAGTCAAATTGTCATACTACTTTTCAGAGGTTGGGTCTAGGTTATAAGCTGACTACTTTTAAGAAAAATTCCCTAAGCCTAGGATTGGTTGAATGATGTATTTGACAGAGGCGTCCCAACTGTTCAGATGAGACCACGCGTCTTTTCATCTAACAATTATTATTTCTCTTCTATTACTATAAAAACACACACTTAATGTCGTTTGAAGGTAATGCAATTTTACACACTCAAAATTAACATTGATCTCTCTCATTTACCCTCAATATACATTTTCGGTATCCGAACACTTTTGTGGCTCACGTCTTTCACACGTTTGACACCTAAATATACTCATACGTATCAACTTACTTGAGTGTCAGAGTGTCGTGGCCGCCTCCCCCACCTTCAAAGAAGGCCACATGTTTCCAACGGTTTGTCCAAATGTATAGGAGTTTAGCTACGTGGAGGTGAGTGGAGCTGAAATTTGTCGGCCACGTTTTTCGTGCAAAAATCGAGGTCAACAAATTGACGTCGTTGTGAGAAACCACATTATTAACCACGAACAATCCTGTGAAAAAATCTTGCCGAAAAAGTGCTTCAACTCCCCCTTGATAAAAAGGTTTTTCTATTAAAAAAGAACAAGTCGAGGTTTCAAAGGAAAGAAGATTCTATGTGCTTATTGGGCGTGAATTTTCCTTTAAAAAAGGAAGATTTGAAGAGACAAAATCTGTACAAAAGACTCCCTTTTAATAAAAGAGGCATCCACCCACCATCAGCGTTGGTGAAGAAGATAGGAATCTAAGAAGGTTAAGGAAGGTCTCTGAAGAAGAAATCCTCTGAACCAATGATATATATAATATATTGATGACCCCACCATCATCACCGTTGAGGTGGTAGGACTACTGCGTGCCTCGCTAGAGAGGTAGTGAAAATGGCCGACAATATGAGGAATATCTCGAGTAAAATGCCATGATGCATCAGCTTCTCCAGCAAATACGACGGCAAATAGGTATGCAGATGCCCCAAGGAGTGCTCTTCCATAGCCAGCAAGCTTAATGGAATAACCTTGTGGAGGAAAAGATCCAAAGTGATAGGGCTCAATTCCAAAGGCATGGGAGAGATGCCAGCCCAATTAAAAGGGAAGAAGGGGTAAATGTTTCCTCAAATTATGCATTTGGCCAACCTTAAAATGACCTGTTCTATGAAGCAGACAATTTTCCTCCGGTCTACGAACGAGAGCAACGACTTGAAAGGCAAAATAAGGAGCAGATATGTAACTATTAGAAATAAGAAGTCATACGCCTTCGTTCACAAGGGTCATCAAGATCAATGTACTCGTATAATTCCTCCTCCGTCCAAAGTTGATATTTGAATAGATCATGGAAGTCAAAATAAGATGAGATCATAGTATTTGCATAAGTCAAAATATTCGTTAGGAGAAGTAAAAGAGATTATTTATCCATCGTATTTTTAAATAAGCAAGATAAACAAAAAATACAAAAGCTCGACAAAATATTTTCATTACCACGGCAGATTAGTGGATAGAAACTATTGATAGAGACAAGATGTACTAGTTAGTTGAAGGCTAAATATATAAATGAAAGAGAAACACATTGGGGATATAGGTGCCAAAATGAGCAATATTGTGGACCTTCATTTTAAGATGTGGTGTAAATATAATTACACCGATAAGTTCTAACTCAAGAATGAATAAAGAATTATAACATATTATTATTCCAAAAATGTAGCCCAACATATTATTAATGCAAATTATTGTATTTTAGTTCAATAAGAAGCCAACCAATGCTGGGGACTTCGAATAACCTCAAAAATATGAGTTATCATCAGTGTTTTGTAAAGAAAAAAAAAATGATCCTGTTTAGAAATTTGGAGTGGTGATCTCATATCATTAGATCTTTGATATAGTCGCTTTATTAACAATGATCCTGTTTAGAATCTTTAGATTATCAAAATATTTAACCATGTCCCTAAATTCTGTACAAATTATGTACCCAATCACTAGCCTCCTCCAACCTTCTCAAATAGAAAGAAAAACAACACCACCAAACAAAAAGTAAGATCAAATTTCCAAGAAGCTATAGTGCGATTTCTTCTACAAACCAAAAGCTAATGCCATTGAAAAAAAATCCGGAATTAAACCACAAATCACATAACAAGTTCTAGGATAGAATGCTAAATAACATATTCAATAGCCTTCGAGATATCCTATCCATGTTCGAGCTTACATCACATTACTGCCCTTATTACTCTGTCATAATTGGCTTGTTTTCATTTGCCTTTGGCTTCTGTTCCCTGGGCTTCTGCTCTTCCGTTTTCCTGGAATTGCATTCAAGTGTACAAAGCACATCATTTACAAATTGACAACATTCAAATTATTCCTCTTCAAGAAAAGTTGCTTTATATTTGCAACAGCTAGTACGTGTCTGATCAAATCTTGAAAGGCATAACAAAATATATTGAACCAAGCTAAAATGGAAAGGTGCAAAACAATTTTGCATAAGCTGTTTGAACCCAATTATGTGCAGAAAATACCCAGGATGAGAAAATTTACAACTTTATTGGGCTTCGTCTGTGCACTAGATTACTTCAAATAAATAAGCTACATGGTGCTATAGATACTTTCAAAAAAAAAAACCCAATTAAATCAATGTGTACGTTAAATTTATGAATCTTATAATGAAACTAAAAGAATCTCACGGACACGAAATTTTTTGCTTACAAGTCCTTTGGGAATTTCAGGAGTCTAATTTCTCCACTACTACGGAGAATTTCGCCTATTTCAGAAATTCTATAAAACTCTTCTAATAATCACATATAAAACCGCGAGGAGCCCGAATTAGCTAATAATTGAGACCAAATCATAAAACATCCACAAACTGCATTGTTGGTTACCCAAATTCAATTGCCTTGTATCAATTATATTAAGAAATTAAACTCACAAAGCTCATTAGCAGAGTTAATTATATGGTAAATACCTCTTGTCAGAAGAACCGCCTTTCTGGCTGAGGAAGGATCGGAAAAGTGGAGAATTAACGTCGTAAATCATTTTCGATTACAACCCTAGTTTTCGAACCCTAGTTTGCTTGATTTTCAGTGGAGATTTCGAGTCTTTATATTTTATACACATTGGGCCACGAGGATGAAGCCCAGTTGGTTTAATTGGGTATGGCCCAATTAAAAAAGTTAATTCAAGAGGAAATTACACCTAGGCCTACAATTAGATTTCCAATTTCAAAAATAAGGTCACAAGTTTAACATTTCAAAAATCAGGTTTTAATTAATAATTTAAAAATATTTTTTATTTTTATTTTTATATCTATATACAATAAAATAATTTGACCCAACCAAACCCTAAATCATTTGAACCAATTCTTCCCCTCCACCCCTGAGGAAATTACACCTAGGCCTACAATTAGATTTCCAATTTCAAAAATAAGGTCACAAGTTTAACATTTCAAAAATCAGGTTTTAATTAAAAATTTAAAAACATTTTTTTATTTTATTTTTATATAATTATATCTAATCAAAATTCAAACCCTAATATATAATATGAAGAAACCGACACTCTCACCCATTTCTACTCTCTCTCGCCTCTTTCATCGCCGCCCCACCCATCACCTCCACCCCCGTCTGTCTCTCTCTCTCGGATTTAGAGGCGTTGTTGGTGTAGGCCACCGAGGAGCCGCCGCCCGTGAAGAAACCGACACTCTCACCCATATCTACCATCTCTGGCCTATTTCCACTCCCTCCACCCATCGTCTCTCCGCCCAACCCATCGCCGTCTCTCAGCCCATCGCCTCCACCACCCTCTGTCTCTCTCTTCTCTCTCGACTTTAAAGGCTGTGTTGGTGTAGGCCATCGAGGAGGCATAGGCGGTGATGGACCAGCGTTGGTAACAGGTGTTGGTGGTGTTTGTGCGTGCGTGCAGATCCTTTTTTTTTTCTGTTCTGGTTGTCGGTGCAGTCCGGTGTGAGTGCAGATCTGCATTCTGTTTTTTTTTTTTTGTTTTCTATGGCAGATCGGCGGCGGATTTGGTGGCAGTTTATTTGGACTCCACCGTTAGTCCGTCGATTCGGTTGGGTGTCAGTGCGTGCGGTTGGGTTTGTGTGTGGGTGCGGCGGTGGTAGAGGTACAGTTCCATTTTTATTTTATTTTTATATTTTGAGCGGTTAGGTCTCGTGGAGCTGCAGATCTGTATGGGGTGTGGTTGGGCGCGTGTGTGGGCGACGGCGGTACGATGGTTGTGTGGCGGTGGTGGTCGTAAACGGTGCGGTGTCGTAGCGTTGTGGTGGATAGTGCGCTGGAATTGTGGATCTGAAGTTGTTGGCAGCGGTGGCTGTGTGTTCTGTGATGTTTGGCGGTGTGTGTGGCGACGTGGTTTTGGGGGTGGTGATAGTGGTGTTGGGGATGGTGTGGTGTTGGTTGTGAGAGGTTGACGTTGGGCGGCGACGGTGGTGGTGCCG
>CAIGRT010026628.1:0-11417 GCA_903798405.1 Fraxinus platypoda | reverse complement strand
TAGATTCTATATGCACATATGATAAATCTACATTCGTGAAATTTGAAACCCCCTTTAAAATGGCTTTTGTGCCAGTTAAATTAAGTCGATGGTCCATCACCGAATCTAATAAAAATAAAGAGGGCATCTCTTCTCAATATTTACGAAATTTTAACTCCATAGAATAAATTACATCAACAAAAATTGGCAAATTTCTATATTTATGAAGTATTTGTGAAATGTAGAAAAATTGTTGTAAAACAGTGAAAATATAGGGTAATAAACATCAATACATTCCTTTGTGGTATCGAAAANTATAGGGTAATAAACATCAATACATTCCTTTGTGGTATCGAAAAAAGGTTTTAAGAATTTCTTCACACAAAATGCAAGAGACTATTCCCAATTTTTCAAATTATGTTTGGGTTCATATGCATGTCTACCATTATAATATATTGAAATAATTTTATCATAATTTTCATACGACTGTAACATAAGATATGTAGAGTTTCATTTATGTGTCACATCAGTGACAAATGATTTCTTTTGTAAGCCATATTCTACACACAAACTGTTAAATGCTTATTTTCTTGTTAGTGACAAAGTAATAAAATTTATTGTTTGCTTAATTTTATCTAAAGATAATCTTACATGTTCTAATCTATCTTTTACATACGCAACATTGATGAAAAAAAAACTTCCAAATGCAGGATTCAAATCATTAATAAATTTTTCGATAACAATTTCGTTCACAGTAGCATTATCAAAAGTAACATTTCGAATCATTTCTTGTATACATATTCTTGTATAATATCTTTTAAAACCATGTATATGTTAGTGGCATTAAGAGAATATTCTACACATCTGAATGCAATAATCATTTTATGCATAATTCATAGGTGATCAATGTAATGAGCTGTAGTAGCAATATAACTTTTTTTTATTAACATCGGTCCATAAATCAGAGGAAAACGATATAACACTATTAGAAGTTTTTAGACTTTCAATAATAATTTGTTTTCTTTTGTTATATAATTTTATACTATCCGAACGAAGTGTATTTCTATAATAAGAAGTATACTTGGGTTGGAGATAATTCTGCACAAGTCAAATAAAGTGTATTGACTATATCATCGTAAGAGGCATCTCTGCTGCAGCCACGTATACAGTCATTCTTTCATGAAATCTTTCTTGTGAATATACAAAAGTGGAAAGAGTAGAACTAGAATCGCTAAACACTAGTTCGGTCTGTTTCAGATGAAGACCGATTGGTATCACTTTGCAACTTCTTAATATGTGCCTATTTAAATGCGTTGTGCTTGAATCGGGCTTCCAACTAAGTTCTTTGCCACAGTAATTGCAATATGCTTTCCAAATATCAACTCCATTTTGAATCCCAACTTTTTTACGTGTCATATATTACTGACAATCCGAGGATTCTTTTTTCGACATTTTAATCTCAAGTACTTCTTCATCTTCGATATCCTTCAAATCAATTGGAACACTTTGAGATGCATCATAGCCGGATGAAGTACTCGAAATACCCTTAAACTGATTAATCTCATCACTTGTATAATCCATTTATATCTATTATAGCAAAGAAAATTGAATATTAGAGTAAAATAAACTTAGAATATAGAAACTGGAGATTAAAATTGAAACTAGAATACTGCAAAATTTTATGAAATTCAACCAAATTGGAGATTAGAGTAAAGAAAATGGAGTAAAGAAATAGGAGACTAAAATACTAAATATTAGTGTAAAGAAATTGGAGATTGATTGAAGTAAATTATATGAAATGGTAAAAAAAAATTTGCATATTTATAGCAAAAAAATGTATCCGTTTTAATTACATTTGAATTTCAAATTCAAATTTTGAAAAAATTGCGAATTTACGGTATTTGCCATATCAAAAGCAGTCAAAGGCAGCTGCCTGAAACGTTGCAGGCAACTATCTGTACTATTGTTTAATTTTATTTCAATAAAGCTCGGCTCGACTCGGCCGAAAATAGCTCGTGACACGAACCTGCCCGTGTGGCTCTGGTTAGAGCCGATGCCCCAAAATGGGGCTCGGCTCAGGCTTTTCCCGGGCCGAGCCACCTGAGTTGACGAGTCATTTTGACATCCCTACTTTGACATGTGACCCCGTGCACTTTGGAAAATCACATAATCAAGAGATTTGGTCAACAAAAACCCCCCACATCCACAACTCCATCTACAGCTAAAACTCAATCGGTTGGCCAGACCACCACCATTACCCCCATCCCAATAACTCTCCATACTGCTGAAACTCAAACGACTGAGAAGGCAACTAACCTTACCACCAACACAATCTCCACAACTCCACCTATTGTTGAAACTCAAGCGAATGGGCAGGCAACCAAACCTACCACCAATACCATCCCCACAACTCCACCTACTATTGAAACTCAAACAATTGGGCAGGTCGCACCCCCTCTTCCACTACTAACACCCTCACCATTCCATTTATAGATGAAACCCAAACTCGAACACCTAGCAAGCCAAACACAAACACAACCCCTGGTGCCACAGTTCCACCTTCAAGTGAAGCCCAGATGGCTAACTAGCCTAGTGCTACCTCAATTAGCCCTGAAAGCATGAGAGCCACTTGTGGTGGCTCTCTAGTGGCGAATAACTCGTTGGAGCTCAAATTGCCACGCGTAGCATCGATCTGTTCACCACTGCAGAGTGCTACACAGCAGTGGCGCTTGTTGACCTCTTCGGAGTTCCGTCAGCGCCACCTCTACTCGCAGCCCGAGGGAGTACGGGTTAGGTAGAGAGAAAAGGCACCAGAGATTATGGAGGTCGAAGTATAAAGAGATAGTGGAAGAGAGACAATGGATGAGAAGAAATGATTTGAGGATTGAAATTAAAATTATAGGGTGCACTGGGGGTGGGGATTGGAGTATTATTATTTAATATTAAAAAAATGTTTTATTATCTGATTTGTGAAAAGTTAACATCATTCTTGATTTTTGCACAATGATCTTTAAAATCAGGTTGTGGTGTGATTTCCACTGCTTCCTTTTGCATAAAGATCCAATTGATTATCAGACTGTCCCAAAAGTCCTAAACCAAATAATTTTGATTTGGGCTGTTCAACAGAGATCTTACTTAGGTAATGGAAAGTTTGTGTTTGTAGGATAATTTGTAGGCCCCGTAGCACTCCCTTTTCGCACAAAGATCCAACAAACTATTTTCTGACCCATTGGGCCGAGACTATTTAGGTTGAGCACCACAAGAGTCCACTTGGTTTTGGGTCGTTTATCGTGAATTTATGGGGAACAATATATATTTATGGTGTTTAAAATATAAAATTAAGAAATATGTTCTGAAATTTCAAAAATCAAGTCATAATTAAGCCCTTTTTTGATCCTCATTTTTCTCTCTTCTTTTCAACTATACATTATTCGATAAAATAATATTACACACAACCCAAAAACTTTTCTTTCATTTTTAACCGTACATTCTCCATCTATCTATTATTTCAAAATGTATTTTACACCAAAAATGAGGCTCAAACAAGCCCTAAATATATAATTAAAAATATTTTATTAACTAAATATATTAAGGTCACAATATTATACAATTTATAGTCACATTTACGTACTAACCACAATAACATAACGTTACAGTTATAAATCACAAATTTTATAGATCACGGCTTATTTATCGGTCACCAATTATCAAATTAATAAGTAGATATTATTTCTCGATTACAAATTATAAATTTTATAGGTCACAACTTATTTATCGGACACATTATCAAATTAATAGTTCACGCATTATTTCTCGGTCAACAATCATATATTATAAGTTACAATTTATTTATCGATCACAAATTATCAAATCAATAGGCCATCTATTATTTTCGATCACAAATCATAAATTTTATAAGTCACAAATTATCAAATTAATTGGTCACAACTTAACAAATTGTGAGTCGTGATTATAATTTTAGTCACAATCTCACTTTTATAAGTCATATTATTTATTGGTCACAATCATCCAAATCATTGGTCATAAACACTTTTCATCCCATCCGGCCCCATCTTAACACAACGACCCCCAACTCATCACCGACATCAACCTAACACCGTGCTAACACCATTACCACCTGCACCATCGTTGCCACACCACCACCACCTCACCATCAATGTCAACAACATCACTATCTGCATCATCATTAGCATCACCATTTACAAATCACCAACAATCAACAGCAAAAACTACCCCAAGACTCCGACTAAGCAGCGGATCTGAAGAAGAAACAACCTAAAAACCATCATCATCGTTGCGTAGCCCCCGTGCACAACGACGATGGTCTCTTAGCGATGGTCTTCCATGTGTGATAAAGAGAGAGGAGAGAAGGGAGGGGATAGAGAGACAAGAATGTTTTAGGGTTTGGGAGTGAAATGGGGTGGGTGTGGGGATTAATTTAAATATAATATTATTATTAATATTAAAAAAGCTGAATTATTACCTAATTTTTTAATAAAAAACTTTTAAACCTGATTTGTGAATTCAAAAGCTAAAAATGTAGTTGTAATTTCCGCTTAAATAAATATTCTTCTTCTCAGTTGGAGTAGTCATTCTGGACTTTAGCATTGAACCGCTGAAATTAAGAATAATAAATTAAATTTGAATTACAGTCTTCAAAATTCAATTCAAGCAAATACAGAGAGAATACATATTCCTCCATTAGTCCAATCAAACGCAATACATTCTAGTTGTCTTAAGCAATTTGGGATAGCTCAACAGAAAGTTTGGAGCTTAGAATTTTAATTATAAGTAATTTTACTTTTAATCGCTTAGAAGCAGTGAAAATTTATTCAGTACACACGGGCTTTGTTCCTTTGATTTTAGGGCCTCTTTGATGTGAAATAATTGGATTTGAGGGTCGGTGGGCCGATTTGAATATTTCTATACTTGAACATAATTTATTACACCCGGAGTATTTTGTAAATGGAATAATTTGGATCCACATAATCATTGGAATCTAACATAAACCTGAACCATTTGGGTCAACGTATTTCATTGTTTTAAGTAGAATTCATTTATATCTTTTGAAAAGTCTTGTGACACCATTTGTAATTTTTTTTTACTACTCTTATTTTTGTTTATTTAAAAAGAATGAAAGATTCATTATTTAACGGCTAAAGATGAAGGAAATGACGAGTTTTGCTATATAATTGAAAGATGGGGAAGGATTATGCTAAAAAAATGTTGAGAATATATTTATAATATTTTGCAAAGTTTAGCCCCCGTTTGAGCCATATTATTTTCACAAGAATGCATTTTTTTGTTTGATGTGATGTGGAATATGTGGTTGAAAAAGAAGGAAAAATTATTGATGTGATGAAAAATATTATTTTATTGAAGAATGTGTGATTGAAAATGAGTGGAAGAATGATAATGAAAAAAATAATGTGGCTCAAACATGAACCTAAATGTAAATTGTAAATGGAAAATGGATATTCCTTTCTTCCTTCCACAAAAATATTTGGTATCAAATCATGTAGATTCTTAGATTTGTAAATTAACCTCTTGTTTGAGTTTCCATTATCTAAAAATTCATTTTTCTTCAAAAAAAAAAAACCTCTTTTAAAAGGTTTTCAACCTAAAAGAAATCATTATTTTAATAAAAAATATTCTTAAGTACTTCAATTTGATTTCAAATCTTGTTAAAATGTTGAAACTGTGTGGTTCAAAAATCATACATTGAAACAATTCTTAATCTGTAGGAGAAAAGGACAAAAGAAGGTCCCAAAAGAATCCAATCCAATCCAATCCAAAACCAAAACAAAATCAGAGTTTGGATCACAAATATATATATTGAAAGTTTGAAGGTTCCATGCAAAATCCAACTTATTTGTGTAAAATCCGCTTCGAATGGCTGCTGCTTCTCTTTCACTTCTCCGCCTTCAACCTCCCTCAATATCCCATTCCACTAATACCCACCACTTTTTCCAAATTCCCCATCATATCCCAATTCTTCTTCACTGCAAAACCCCCAAATTCAAGCTTTTAAAGAAAATATCATTTGCTCTTTCAGAATCATCAGATTCTCCAAATTCCCTGGACTCTGAAGTTCAGATTCTCCTCAAAGAACTCTCTGTATGCATCAAACTTTCATACCCATTTTTCTTCAACTCATGAGTTTCATTCTTTATCCGTTTTTGCTTGATACCCTTTTTTTTTTGTGGTGCAGGATGTTTTTGTTCTTCCGGCAGATTATTTTTCGCAGCTGCCTCGGGATCTTCGGTTAGATGTAAGTTTATTTTTCAGTACAATTACTAATTTGCAAGGTACAGTCGTGCTATGCTGTTCACTACTTCACCAACAAAGTTCATTGTGTTGGTGGTTCGGAATTTTTTGATGTTTGTGAGAATTAAAGCAAATTTATTAAGTTACAGAATTGGTGGGTACATTATGAATCGGAGGTCTGTACAATCAGGCTGTGTACTTTTTGCCTCGAAGGTACTGGGAACGTGTGAAAGAATCGGAGGTCATAACTTGCTTCGGTTGCGTAAAATTCTGAATGGATTTAAATAAACAATCTCCTGGTACAATCATAGTTGTGACCATTTGTACAATTTGGGACAAAGACTGTATCTTACTTGGTGGATGATATTTGCATGTGTTAGTTAATTCTGTACAAAGGTGTAACTATTGAAGTACAAGGAACAATCTTTGCGTATCGTACTTTATGGCTCAAATCGTATCCCATGTTTTGGACGGTTGAAAATTTGTAATGAATTTTATATGATAAACCTCTAGAATACCTCTGGAATATGTCCACTGTGACTTGAAGACTTAAGGTCCGTTTGATAGATAAAGGTGGAAATGAATTCAAATTCCATGTTAGTTGGAAAATAAAAACCCACCAAACGATAAGAATTCGTTTTATATGAAAACAAAGAAAATGTAGCTTAAAGTGGTTGTACCTTGGAATTCGTTTCCATTTCCACATTGTAATCAAACGGTCAAAGTGGAATTTGTTTTCCTCGAATGTGACATTATCCTTGGAAAATGTGGCAATCAAACAGGGCCTACATTTCATTGGAGGGGAATAATTTTTTTTCCAACATATGTCCTGGAATCTTTATGCATTGACAAAATCTATGGTCAAGCTAAATGGAGACAAATCTAGTGGGATGAAAATTGTGCAAAATTGTGCCTGAGCTTGTAATGCTGTTTTATTGGTGTTGCTGTATACATAATTTCTCCCTGGTGGGTAATTCTTATTTGAGAAAGTCTGACTGATGTTTTTTGAAAATGTCAAAGATGAATGATGCAGCTTTTGATCTTTCAAATGGGCCAGTCAAAGATGAGGTGAGTTATTCACAATCAATTTATCTGAAAAAAGAAAGAGTCATACTCAATACGGTGTTAATTAAAAGAATGATGACGAAGAAAAATTTCAGAAGTAAATATTTGTGTGTAAGTATTAATCATCATCAGTAGAGTAGATTGATGTATTATTGTGCATCTTGATCTCAATGTGACTGTCATCTTCGTAAGTCTTAATGTCAAATGTTGTTTTCTTCGTGATTATCTGTTCCTTCATATAAGTTTCTGTATTTGGATTGCAATTACCATGTTGATATTATCATTGTTGAGATGAAACCTTCTACTATCAAAAGTAGCTTTTCTAATCAAGTGGGATTATGCCCTTTTACTTGGAAAAAGGAATACTCTTAAGTTCATAATAAACATTTATCTAACGACATAGTGCTTCAGTACTTGCAATTCGTATAGTAAAGTTTTGCATCTTAACTTGGTAAGATTGACAGTACATAATAAACTAAAGTTGTGTATTTTCTAATATATTCTTTCCCCAACCACTGTTCTTAAAGCTTTTAGGGGAAATAATGACATTATTTTGTGAGCTCTAATGTTTCAGACAATATCAATAAACCAGAATTTGAAAGTTGAAAGAAAGATAAGATTATTGTTCTACATTTTGTCAGAATTGGGAACTTTGGAGCTATGTTTCTGAGTGGAATAAAATAATTACTTCAATAACAGTAGCATTCCTTCCAGAGTCCTTCTACATGCAATTTTGAATCAAGTCTCTCCATGGTCATATCAATTTTATGAAATTTAATATCTGAGGGGTGAGGTCCACTTATCAGCTTTCTTTCCACCTTTTTGACACATTTTCGCAGTTGCTTGTCCTTATCTGCCATCTTCATATTGTCTGCCATTTTGTTTGATTGTCACCTCCAACTGCGGCATTTGTTGTTGTAATTTTTTCTACAAATCCTTTATTCAACTCTTCTTTTGGCTATATTCTTCGAACTTTTCCTCTCTTCCTTCTTGTAAGTCTCAATCCAAACATGTATGGCCCGCATTTCCTAATTCTTTCCTATATATATATATATATAATTTTTTAAATACTGGAAATCCAATCTCAAGACTTCCAGTAACCAAAAATATAAATTGGATCCTATTTCTTATGTATTCCATTTGTCTCTTTCCCATAGAATATTCACTCCAGCACAGGATAGAGAAATTTAATTTGTCCAAACTGATATTTTCAGTGTGGTGAAGAGTTGGGACAGACATTATTAAATATAAGTCGGGCATGGGAACGAGCAGATACAGCAACCTCTGCAACTCTAGTAAGCAAGCTCCCTTTGTTAGTTGGTACCCTGACGGACAGTAATAAATCAGGCAAGAATACAATCTCATAGTTTTGCTTAGTTTTTCTTTCCTTTGCTGTCGAGGCCAAGGTTCTTCTTGCTTTTGGGTTTGTGATTCAAATTCTTTTCCTGATTTTAGTTTTTATTGCTTGTTAGCTCTGGGCAAGCGCTTGATATCTGCTGGGAGGAGGTTCCAGTCAATGGGCCAATATGGTCGAGGTGAACTACAGATGGTATCATGAAAACATTTCTCTTTCTTTAAATGTGATAATGTTTTCTACTTAAAGTATTGAATAGCATATATCTACATTTGACAATTGCACCTAGTTTTCTATTTTTCTCATTCTTTTCTGCCTTTGGGATCAACTTGGATCACGATCGTTAGTAAATCCTGGAAGACATCATAGGCCTGAATACACAGTTAAGAAGTTTAATTTTTTTTATTTTTTCATCTCCAAAATAATTATATACACGTAAGGGAACACCCCCCGCCCCCTCCCTTTCTCTTATTTGACTATTTTTGAATCCTAATTGAATTATATATAGACCAATACTGGGTGTGATCAAAATGGACGACGGCCATTTTTTTGTAAAGATGCAAAAAGTTTTGATTTATTCTATCATAGCCCTCTGTAAATCCATTATAACGTGATCTTACTGATTTCTGTGCCTCATATGCATATAGCTATATTAATGGTTTCTATGCATCCTTGAACTTATTGTTGGATAATTTTTAATCAGCATAGATTGCCAAAGTGATGATTAGGACTGGAAATCTTTTGTCTTCAAGTCTGGTATCTGAGACAGCTAATGAAGAACCTAAACCTGAAAGCAGGATGCTGAAGGTACGTTATTTGGAAGTAAGATTTTCTTATATGTATACTGAGACAATTTCATATTGTAGTTTTCTCTGTGTAGTTTGGAGAGCTACAAGTTGAACTAACTTCAGAAAAAGCATACATTGGGGCTGTTATTGGCTTTGTTTTTGGGTAATTGTTCCATTTAGGGGTGCATCTTCCTTTCCTTTTATTATCTGAAACAAGGTTTACGATACACATTTATATTTTGAACCCAAAATATAGGATACTTTCATGGCAATTAAGCCAAGGCGTGCAAAGTATACCAGAGAGCTCACTGCAGTATGCCAATGACAATGCTTTGCGTCTTGCCAAGGTGCCTGAAGTCAATGCTGTTTGGATTCATATTTGTTTATTACCGTTAGGGATACTTACTTAATTTCATCTACTGCAGTCACTGCGAGGGGCTTTACTTGCAATTTGTTATACATCAACAATCTTGTCCGGTTTTGCAACAGTAGGGCTTGTCTTATATGGAGGACAACTGAAGTCAAAGGAAAAATGAGGTTGTAGATTTTGTACCATTTTTTTTTTTTGTTTAACACCAAATTATTTACATTAAAAGTTGACTTAAAATGTGTAACATAATGATCGACAAACTGTCATTGCCCTGCAGGGACATTAGATCAAATTCATCTCACAGAAACTTGAATACTATTCTCATAGTCGTAATGCAGATAATCAAGGTTGAATGAATTTTGAAAATCTGGCTCAACTGCTAGCATTTTCGGCCTAAGCACCTTATAAGTAGCATCGGCGTAACATGTAACTTAATCTGATAAAATTGTGGTATTATAAAGCCATTACACTGAAACTCTGTTGTGCTTCATTTTTTCTCCAGTGGATTTATTGACAATGTGTTAACTTGTGCATCAGATTTTCGACCACTCACTTTGATCGTCATCTCAGCCATATTTTTTCCCGAACTATCTGTAGGAACTTGGGAGAGTAAATTGGTTCAACTGGAAGGTTTGTTGAAGCATCGAGTTTTGACAGGCTTTATAATAGGACGTCTTTTTGTGCTGAAACTCTCAAGCTTGGATGTATAAATTTGAATGCTCGGCCAGTAGTAGTGGATTTTAGGGACACTCCCCTTCCCTCCAACTCCCCAGCTGCATATTCTCTTTTTTCCTTCCCTTGTGGGACACGGTTATTGTAGCAAGCGTGTCGCAAAAATAAGGCAGCTTCATCTTAATGTTCTATGGTTGTATGCCCTCCATTAGTTACATGAATCGGCTTGATTTTGTCTTCATACATAAAAAGAGCAGCAATCCCTTTACTGCATTTTCTCTATTCAGCATAATTCAATCTGTACGGGAATAAAAATGAGGAAAAACTAATGATATAATGGGCATGAAATTACGCAAGTGCTATAAAGAAATAACAAATATGAACAAACTATTCTACGCATGTAAAATTATAACACCTTGGTCAGAGTAAAGATGGATGAACCATCAAGAGTTTGATGTTTAGCAACAAACGTACTTTATTATTGAGTGTGTACAAAATTACTAAAATAGATTTTGATTATATCGATGCTTTTGTATATCGTTAGTAGTATTTTAAATTTTATTTGATTTTTGTATAGATTATAATTAAATATGTGATGATATCTACTAAATCTCAATATTTATATATCATTAGTAGTATTTTAAATTTTATTTGATTTTTGTATAGATTATAATTAAATATGTAATAATATCTACTAAATCTCAATATTTATATATAAAAAAAATAGTCCGTAGTAACAGAATGAATTAATTTATTTAATTAGGGTTAAATTTGGTAAATGAAATTAAGAATATGTGAAGTTTAAACAAATTTTTGTTGCATTTTAAGTAACCAAATTGATCTACTTTACCCACAAGCAACCAACGAAATTACACTAAGGGTCCGTTTGATAGCAATGATG
>CAIGRT010026623.1:756-20866 GCA_903798405.1 Fraxinus platypoda | reverse complement strand
GATCATGTAAATATCACCAGCCAATATGAGACTCTAATAAATAAGAATGTATTTTGGAACAACAGATTGGTAGAGAATATGTGGTTTAAAAATGAGGAAAAATTTTGAAAAAAAATTGAAAATCCAACTAGGACTTGATATTTTTAACATGACTCACTATTATAATGATTTGCCAAGTTTATGGACCTAGCTAGTGGGGGTAACAACTAACAATACAGTAGATAAAGATAATGGATGCTTATCTTGTATAGAAGAAAACAAAAACAATAATATTGTTTAAAAAAAAAAAAAAATCTTTAACCAAGTTGCAAAAACTGACTTTGGCTTTGCTGCTCGTAAGGTCGTGCGTGTCATGTCGGCAAAAAAATTCTTTACCACTTATTTTTATCGAGAAAATAAGTTTATGGGCCCATTGAGTACGGTTTGATGCATGGAAGTGGAGAGTTGTACCGTTAGTTTTCAGATTCAGAATGTCGACAACTTCGTACAATACTATAAAAATATGTTTATGGACCCATTAAGATGTGTGTAATATGATCTATTGAAAATTGTCCGAATAGGACGGAATCAATTTCGTGCAAGTCGCTCATTAGATGAGCTCGTTCACACTTTAGTTAAGCAAGTCGGCCATTGCTCGCTATTGTCAGCTTAATAATAAATAAATAGGTAATAAGATAATGAAAAATGATGCAAGTACAAGAAGAAATGACAGGTTTTTTCTAGATTTTTGAATTTCTCTCACATGAGGAGACTGGATCCACATGAATTAAATATTGTTAAAAATAATGAGACCCACGTTTTGTGTGTTTTCAGTACAATTTCTGTAAAAAAAATTCTATGTACCCATAGAGTGATTGTAAGATAAAAGAGAGTAGAAAATATCTGACGGAACTTCTCAACCTGTATGAAGATCAGTTACGTGGCACACGGGTTCTAATGGAAATCAATCATGCTACGTGTACATAATCATTCACACAATCTTTTACACCCCCCTCACATGGAGGGGGGTTCCGCAGACAATAAAATATTCACGCANTTCTCAACCTGTATGAAGATCAGTTACGTGGCACACGGGTTCTAATGGAAATCAATCATGCTACGTGTACATAATCATTCACACAATCTTTTACACCCCCCTCACATGGAGGGGGGTTCCGCAGACAATAAAATATTCACGCACACTATTCATGTCTCAGAGGTGTACGTACACCTGGTGTACAAGCAGCATTATTCAATGGAAATACTCTCTGTCTCTCGTCAACAAAAGCAACTCAACACTACCCCACTTGCACCACCATCCCATTCTATGATTTAACTGTTTTTTTAGCCAGCCTTTACGGCTATTATTTACTAATTACTTGGGTATTTGGTGCACACAAACAACATGGACATAGTTTCTTACATTACATGTTACACTTTCTTGGCAATTTAGTGAGTATGAAAAGTTGAAAAATTTGCAAAACCAACGTCAACTGATGAGTCGATGATCAAAAGTAAAATTATATATTTGTTAATCTAGATGATGACGTTTCTTTTTTCCCATTAGATCGATGAGTCGAGCGGTGTTGTAATAATGGCTATGGTCTAATGTAGAGAATAATTCTTCAACAAATCGCATTGCCTCTCATGGCCTTTGACAATTTTTTTGTATAAGAATAAGAAAATTGCAGCAATTATGAAACATTAGATTTTACTGTTCACATTCTCTATTCACATTGCTTTTGTTACATTGTGTTAAATAACACTCAACGCGATTACTGAAGAAAAAGTTGAACTTTTGTATATTTATAAGGGGGTAATATTGGTCAATATTATTCATTAATCACATTGAATTATTTTCTAAAGTTAATTATGCTATTAAGGGCGTGTTCGGTATAACTCAAAATCCAATTAAAATTGAAAATATAGCCGTTATTAGGTCCACTCGTCTAATAAAAGTCAACAATAACTTTTCATTACTTTTCAATTTTAATCCGATTTTAATCTCTACCAAACACCCTTTTATATGAGTATAATGTCCTTTCATTACTTTTCGTTTGTCGACGGACATATGTGATATTTGGGAGACTGTTCTTTTCACGAGAATTCTTGAGAGGACGTAATTAGGGTTTATTGATCAAGATCTATATGGTGTCGGTGTTCAAATGTCAAAAATAATTGGATTTTTGAAGAATTGCGTTGACAATATGTGTAACTATGTTGTGATGAAATATAATGGCAAGGCTTTACTAGTTCACCATACAAATGATTTTAGTTAAGTGTCAAGATTCCTTATTAAATTTAGGGTAAATTGCAATTTTCTCCCCCAATCTTTTTGAAAAGTTTGCAATTTCATCCCTACCTTTGATTTTTGGCACCAAACATCTCTAACCTTCTAGAAATTAGAAGATATCGTCACTAATTATAGAATATGTTAGATTTTGCCGTTAAATGATTCCACTCGACATCGTTGGATACTAAACTCGACTTTTGTCCCTACTTAATGGATGAATCTTGCAATTAAACTCCCTTCCGTCTTTGTACTTGAAGGTCAATCTCCGCCCACAAGATGCCAGAGGCTAGGGTTACTTCCTACCCACCCGTCCTTTCTTGTGTGTCAAGATATAAAGTTACATTTTGCCATTAAACATTTCATGTGAGCTACACGTGATCTGTAAGCGAATGACAAAATTGTCAAGCCACTTAAAGATTTATTTGTTAACTTTAAAAATAAAATAGAAAAACAAATAAAAAAAAGTAGAGCATCTTTTTCCCCAAACCCAATTCCTATCACCACCGTCGTCCACCTCCATAAAGTGGGATCTATCTCTCGCTAGAAAAAACAATTATATTTTTTTTCCTCACTCTCTAAAAGAACTTGCTTTCTTAGTATCATGCCTAATAAGGAATCAAAATCCACTTTGAAAAGTTCTACTAATAAAAAATTTATTAATTGAAACTCTATTCACAACTTTCCCAACAGACCCCCTGAAAAAAAATTAATTGTTTAAGTAAATTAAGACCATTTAATATTTGCAAAAAATAAAAATAAAAAAATCCGTATTTAATTATGGTTTGATTATTTACTATTTAAAATTTTCAAAATAATTTAAAAATTAAAATATTCCATATTTGATTTGATCGCCTGGGTTGACTGGAAAAGTTGGGGTCTTTGTCCAAGTCAGCACAAGAAAATAACATTAAGCTAATGGATCATGCTATGTGTACATAATGATGTACACATAGCCTTACACCTCCTCACATGGAGGGGGGCCCACACACAATAAAATATTCGTGAACCCCTCTTCATGTGAGAGAGGTGTAAATCATTATGTACACCACAAGGTGTACAAGTAGATTAATCCTAAGCTAATTTCTATATTTCTCACTTTTTCTTGTGAATGGGATATTTTCTATGAATATAATTAACAGAGTTTATCAAAATAAAATATGTACACACACACACAAATAACATAGGTAATTAAAGTCGCAAAAATCTAGCATGTCATTTTACTAGTCACATGAACAGTTGTATTAAAGGTCACAAGATTCGTCAAATCATTATCCATATTTCTCAATACTTAGCTTGTCACAACAAAAATTAAGAGATATACAATGTCACGACGACAAACATATCACATAGAGTACATATTTATCGTCACTATATACTGTAATTGAGTGCATCATACCAAATAAGTTCTAGACAGTAAGATTACATATATAAAAGCAATTTAAAAAATCAATATTAAGATAAAATGAATCTTAATAAATAGGTTCTTCCTAATCTCTTCACAGCCTCCCCTCAGTTGTTAAATCTATCAAAATCAAAAGAAAATGAACGTTCTCCAATTGTTCGTCATGTGCCTAAATATGTACAAATTTTTGTCTTGACAGGCGCATTGCATTCTTAGTCAAGTTACGTACTAAACTAAATTATCTTTTATTAAAGGACCTAAAAAAATATTCGAATAATACCAAAATTAAAGATTCCATGATGCTGTTTTCATCATCAAACGTGAGACATTAATTCATGATATCGCATTTTTGGTTTGGTGAGCTTGACGTGGCATTCCCATCTTCAAATCATTTTCATAAATGAACCTCGGGAGTTGGAAAGTGCGTTTTTGTAATACAAATCCATCATTTAGTTTTCACGTTATCTTCTACAAATTGTGGTAGTGCAAAAGTTTTAGATAAGGATAAATGCGTATATTTACTTTTTCTTGACACAAACTAGGCACTAGTCTAGGTGGAATTTGATGATGTCATATGAATTAGGAAACTAATATTCTCACTATTAGAGTATTTGTAACGTTGTGGTATCGATATAATTCCGATGATATGTCAAACGTCGATAAAAAATGGAGAGTTATGTGAGAAAATGAGGTATTTGATTAAGTTTCGATCAGAAATAACTATGGCACAAAAAGAAATGAAACGTGACAATTACGATAATGATGGTGGCTATTATGATGAAAAGAAAAAAATTGATCATTTTGATGAGTAGAGAAGCATAAACTAAAGCCTAAATCATATAAATGAATGTATATTAGAAGTTAATTAGAGGAGAAGAATTAGGGAATAATCCTCATGTTAAATGAGATTCTTGACTATGACACCTACTAACAGAATCTTCAGTTTGTGATCAAGTGGTGCCTAGGAGATAATTTAGAATAATGGCATTGATTATCCTAAGCATATCTCTATGAAAGAGACCCTACCACAAAATGGGATTATGGATTGTTGATCCCATAAGTGGAAAGGATATCCCAACAAAAATTTCAACAATTTTATGCCCATTCTAAATTTTGTTTTGATTGTGTTCACACCGACTTAGTCATCTTTGTCGCTTTTCTAGACCTATCGACTTAATATAACACATCGAATTATTCTCAAAATATCAAATTTATCTTAAAACGATCATGACATGGAACTAGAAGGTTCTAGATGGAGCATTAGAATGTTGCTATTACACTACATCACCTTGGGGTAGAGAAGGAAGTTTGAATTTAACTTCTCACATAAGTTAGCAAAATACAGAGTCGCCTAGGTCAGAAAAAGGCCAACACAATTATGCAACATTTACGCACTCCATCAGGGTTTTGTGTGTCTAAAGCTCTAAATTATTGAAGTGCATCAAACATGCAAGGTAGAAAGTGTCTTTCATAATTTCAAAAGAAGTGAGATTATTTCACCTACTCTTTAGATGATGCCGGACCTCTCCTATCTTTAAAAATCTCGACTATTTACTCTAGACATAAGACTTATTCAGAGGATATTGAAATTATATTATATTAGGAGTGCGACTATATTAACTTATTTGATCGTCATATTTGAATCGACGACCTCGACTTTTAGAGATCAACCCATTTAGTTGCATCGAACTCGTCTGGCCACCATCAAGAAAAAAAGGGCCCAGAAAAAACTTTTCATCGTCGTTAAAGTCCACAAACTGCCTAATTGACACCAACGATAATTTCTTTTAATTTCTTCAACCGAGTAAACACAAGAACTCAATTTATTTATTTTTAAAAGGGGGGAAAAGGAGGGGGGGGTGGATAGCAAAAATACATTTATATGAAATTTATCTAACAAGTATTTGTAGATTTATAAATTTAAAATTATTCCATTTTCAGTCATTTTTAATTTATTTAAGGATTACCTCACTTCACGTGACAAACCAAACAATTCACGTGCTCTCCCTCCTGTGAGGAGATTGGAATTAGGAAAAGAACAGAATTTCCGTATAAACTAATAGAGGCAACCACCGTACGATCCGCAGATTTTTGCAAGCAATTCACATGAAATGATTTTGATACCATTACTATCAATTATCAGCTACCACACCAATAATGTGAACTCAATATTAATTTAAAAAATATTTTATTACATTCTCTATAATTATCCAATTTCCCTTCATCTTCAACATAATTATTAAATATATCTTTTCTATTCGTAAAACTTTCGCGACTATGAAGAACGATAATTTCATTGTTGTTTACCTCAAAATATTTTATTGTTTTAGAGGGCATTTCGATCATTTTTATTATTTTATTGAGTTATGATCAAGTCTCATTTCTAAAGTTTGTTGAAATTTGTGCTTTGTGACACTTGTCCATTAATTTATTTTTTGCACGCATGAGTTTAATCACTAAAACGTAAGTTTATTTTATCAGAGTGCACTAGCATTTCTATCCGTGTCGGAGGCCATCCGAGGCGTGTACATTTCCTATTGAGATCCCAAGTCCGTAGGTGAACCATGGATGGATGGAGGGGGCCTCCCCCAACTGATTTTTTTTAAGTTAGAAAAAAAAATTTCATGTGTAATTTTTTTTTTTTTTTTTATCTATTAGTCCGTCCTATAATTCGGGCATGGATCCATCCATGAGGTGAACCCTCTTGACCACCCATCACCTTGAATTTTTAGATATCCCGCTGTTTTGTAGTAGAACTTGGTGTCCAGTAGTCCACTTGGTGTGTTTCTTTATCATTTCAGTTTCAAGTCTTCTTGGATGGTTAGTCATGTTGCTGTCCGAGGCTTCCAGGCTCCAGCTATATTCTAGCCAAGTGTATTCTGCACATTTAGAATGAAAATTTGGACAGTTGAAGGACACTCGGTAAAATTTATAGGATTACACAGTAAATTTGAGCCGTAATTATTGACCAAATTTTACAAAATTATCTATGTAACCTTTAGAGTTTAGACATTTAATTCATTCTATTTGAATGAAGGGCATTTGTGATAATTTAGCAATTATTGAGTCAAAAATTGTGGCTGGAAGACGAGATCCACATTTCCAAACAGTCCAAAATTTCATTAAAATTTTGTAAAAATCGCCTCCAAACATGTACTTAGTTGTTTAACGGAGCCTCGAAGGCCGACGCGCAAATGTCGAAAAACACAGACATGATATGGGCAATCTATAGAGATGTGGAATTCAAATGGATCATAATTGTTTCGGTACGAAATATTCATAATTACAAACACTAATTTGTCATATGTGATTTGGTCCTAAATTACATGGACAAAAAATGTTGACTTATTCGTATTTGTCATTAAAATTTTGAAGCTTTACTCGTCGTACTACATATTGAAAATGAAAGCTTTTTCATACTCTACAATATCGACAACAGCAAATTAATTCTTTTCATGAGTTCGATGATAATAATTCTGTCGACAACAGCAAATTAATTCTTTTCATGAGTTCGATGATAATAATTCTGTAAGTTTTGAGATTCATTTTCTATCGAACACTTAGACATAACTCTATTAAATATTAAAAAGTAACTTTTTTAGTTATTTCTTTCAATAACAAAATCTAATTAGGTTAAAGAATTGAAAAAAAAAAATCTAACTATACGATTTATCTCAGATTAATCGTATTTTTTTATAATGAGAATATTAGTAAATAAATTATACTTGAAATTTGAGTGCTCAAAATCTCAAATAATTTTTCTCTAGATGGGACTGACATTAAATATTTACGAACCCACAGCCAACACTGAAAGGGGCAAATATGTAATCTGCTTTTTTTATTACAACTTGGGGTGTGGGGCCCCTTCCGTACAGACCATCATATTCTATTAATTGATAAATAGTAGTAGATTTAGAATAAAGATAATGAATTAATTGGTATCAATTAAGGTACAGTAGTCCACAGAAAATGTTTGGCTTTCCATATTAGAAAACAAAGGGCTGGAGAATGAAAAACCCTTATCCAAATTGCTTGAGAATAAGTTTTCTTTTTTATTATTTTGAACGAAGAACATAATAAACTACACGACTTTTTAATTATTGTTAACACGAGACTAGAAAAAGTCGAACATTCGTTACTTAATAAAAAAAAAATACGAAAATTTGGAGAATTGAAGACGAAATGTTCCAAATTGATCTGTTCGTGATATAGACTTTTATGTATTTTATAAGCAACATGTAAATCTACATGTATTTTTCCTCTTAGGCAATAAAGCCAAGAAATATGGAGAGAGGAATCAAATCATGCCAGCCGACAGCTAAAAAAAATTATGGGAAAATTCTTGTTGGATGAGCCTTGTCTTCAACTCTATCCATCCCTAATAAAACACTGACCCATCTTTCCCCCATCCTAGACTAGTGGAACCACCCACCCCTACCCCGTGTCAATATATAAATTTTCTTTATCATATTGATGCTGATACTTCATCGGAATCTCCTCTATTATTTTTTGCTGCTGCCTGCTTTTATTACACCAATAGTAATCCCCCTACACTCACCCTCCAACACGTACGCACAAACAGATATATGCATACAGAGAGAGAGAGAGACCATGCTGAGGATCAGCAGTATCAGGAAGAGGAAAGGGGGGATGAACTTGCTAAAACACGGTCCGGTCATGTGAATCCCATCAACTTGCTCTTTATTTATGCTGCCCTGCCCCCACCTAACATACACAGCCCACAACACACACTTACTTTCTAGAGTTAAAACCTACCCCTTAAAGTATACACACAGAATTATCCTTCCAAAGAAACACTTTAAACATGAGATATTATATATTTCAAAGAGTCAATCTTTAAAATCATGTTTCAGTTTAACTCTTCAACTCACTCTCTATAATTAAGAGGGTGTTTAGTGGAGATTAAAATTAGATTTTTAGTGGATTGTGATAGAAGTTTTTGAAATATGTGGTTGAAAAGATGTGGTATCCATGAAAGATATGATTAATATTGATTGCTTGACTTTGACTTGAATTAAAATTAGATTTTAATCCGGCCCAAATATGCTCTAAATGTATTCAAAGTGTTTCAATTTTAAATATAGAAAAATAATAAAATAATTTAAAGAAAAACTAATTAAAATAAAAGATAAAGAAAAATAATAAATATTTTTTGGAAGTAATAAAATTAAGTATTAAATATAAAGAGTTTGTTCGAGGACTTTAAAATTTGAACTTTTTAAACTTATAGATACCCTCCGATAGAATACATTTTTTAAAAATAGCTTGTTACCCCGAGTCCACACCCCACCCCACGCCACTCCACCCCAGGCCCCACAATCTCATGAATCTTCCTAGTTCCTTACCATCTATGGGGTTGACCCAACTCACCCACATCTTAATATCTCCATTTTTCTTTGTTATAAAAAAAAAAATCTGTACAAACTGTGTGGAAATATTATAATATTTCATGCATAGACTTGGGGCACCTCCTATATATAATTATCCCTCTTCTCATTTCATAGTTCACACTGCTCTCCCTTTCTTCTCTCTTTCTTCTACTCTTCACCTTTATCACCAAGAAAAAATCCCTCGAAATCTTTTAACGGAAAATGGATACAAGTTGCATAGATGAAAGCACAACCAGTGATTCTATATCCATGACACCGATCTCCGTCGCATCGACGTTGCCGGTGACTAAGTCTCCGGAGAGTCTCTGCCGTGTCGGAAGTGGCACGAGTGCGATTATAGATGCTGAGGTCGGTGTTGAAGCTGAGTCAAGGAAGCTCCCTTCTTCGAGATTCAAAGGTGTAGTCCCTCAGCCTAATGGCAGGTGGGGTGCACAAATCTATGAAAAGCACCAAAGGGTTTGGTTAGGCACTTTCAATGAAGAAGAAGAGGCAGCCAGGGCTTACGATATCGCGGCCCAAAGGTTTCGAGGCCGAGATGCAGTCACAAACTTCAAATCATTGACTGAAATTGAAGAAGATGATGTTGAAACAGCCTTCTTGAATTCTCATTCTAAGGCTGAGATTGTCGACATGTTAAGGAAACATACATACAACGATGAACTCGAACAAAGCAGGAAGAACTATGGCTTGCTCGATGGCAGTGGCAGAAGGGTCATGAATAAAGACGGCGTTTTCAGCTCATTTGGTGGCGGCGATAGGGCGGCCAAAGCCCGAGAACAGCTCTTTGAGAAGGCGGTGACTCCTAGCGACGTGGGGAAGCTCAACCGCTTGGTTATTCCAAAACAACACGCAGAAAAAAACTTCCCTTTACAAAGTGGGAACAATTCCAAAGGGATGCTTCTAAATTTCGAAGATATGGGTGGAAAAGTATGGAGATTTCGATATTCTTATTGGAACAGTAGCCAAAGCTACGTCTTGACAAAAGGCTGGAGTAGATTTGTGAAGGAAAAGAACTTGAAAGCCGGAGACATTGTGAGCTTTCAACGATCAACCGGTCCGGATAATCAACTCTACATCGACTGGAAACCGAGGAATGGATCGAACATTGCCCAGCCTATTCCGATGGTAAGACTGTTTGGAGTGAACATATTCGAGGTACCAAGTAATGAAAGTTGCAGTGGTGGAAAAAGGATGAGAGAAATGGAGCTTTTGGCATTAGAATGTAGCAAGAAACAAAGGGTTATTGATGCTTTGTAACATTTTGTATTCTAATTTGTTTTTTGCTTGTGGGTTTGGAGTGGTACAGATGTTTTTGTTGGATGGAGAAATGTTGTTGCAAGTTGCAAAAGTTAAGTTGTATAAAGATAAAAAAGGGTGAAGAGCTGGAACTGATTAGGTGGGGAGAAATATGGAAATACAAAACTTGTCAATTTGATCTTTCAAAGTTAATGCGAACTGATTTTCATATATTTTTTGACATACTTTAGGACTATTTCTATGTTCTTCTGATAGAATCACGTAACTACATTGCGCAATCAAATTAATTAGTTCTTAATCAAAATTTATTAAGTTAATTAATCTTATATAACAATTTATAAATGGAATCTAAATATTTTATCCTAGACTAGAATGAAAGTGCATGTTGACTATTCTAATTTTTGCCAAATTAATGTCAACTTTTTTAATTAACGTGGATTCATCCCAAACCATGCAAATACAATTACAGTCAAAGAATTCATAATTAATTCATATAAATAATATTATTTTTAGTATGTTCAAATCATAATCACAATCATATATGTTAATGAAATAGCAATTTGACATTTTAAATAAAAAAAATTTACAAATTGGAAATGAATTATATCTATTGACTTTAAGTTAATAGTGAAAGAAAATGTCAACAGATTACACGATATTTGGAGTGATTTTCAAGCACAAGTCGAATCTTTATTTAAATTTATGTATTTCTTGGAAATTTCCAAGCTTTCACCCCATGTTCTTGTCATATGTATTTGATCCTTACGCAACAATTGTCAAATTTTTATTTCTAATTTCTTGAATTGGTGTGTGTAGGACTTAAATCGCCTTCGGTAATAGACTTGATTACTCTAATGATACGTGCACAATCAATATTTTAAATGGTTTATCGATTTTATAAAATAAAAAAGAAACCTAAATCTTATGTATTGTGGCGATGAATCATGCCTACTACATGTGTAGAGCATATTCTTATGAAAGATATGGTGACGTAAATGTACTAAAAAGAAAAAATCTAATTTATTATACCATCTTATCTTGTCTAGAATTAATTTATGAAAATGGATGGACACAATATGTACCAAAAGAAACGAAAATATTATCTATTACTATATATCAAACGTACTTTTAAAATCCTTACTATCTTAAAAGAGTAAATCTATCGTTCACTGTTCATTTTTGAAGCTTTTTTCTCAATCACATTTCTACCCTTTCCCTGCTATCTTAGTTACCCCACTGTTTACTCTTCATTTTTGTATCTTTCCTACTTTTATCCTCTAATATAATATTTTTTGAGGATAATTTGGACTTCTGCCCATCTATACCCACAATTGTTGACTTTACAACCCACTTTACAGCCCCATTTGCTCTTGAAGGAGGCCAAAAGGCAAATGACAATTCCTTTTACACGTTTTGCCCACAAGTTCAATCAGATGCACAATGCCAGATCTCAATCCCTTCAATTCTCAACTTCTGCAGATAAAGGTTCATAGAACTACATGCAATTCTCCTGTGTGATGGGCAATGGTGCTATGATGTGGCTGTGTCAGAGCATGATTCATTGCCTTCAGTTACAAATTTCTTGATTGAAAAGAACCCACTGTGAAATATTGAAATAAGGTTGAGAAGCTACTATTGTCATAGAATATGGTAATTGACAGTCAGCATATAGGAATATTGAATTGGTGTAGGCTCCTTACCATTCATATTCAATGCAAACTTCCTTTTTCTTTGTTTTTTCTCACATATATATCTACCACCTTGCCTTAACATTTATGATGCATCCAGTAAAATGGGCATATTAACTTACCATAACCACGTGGGAAGTTGGCATATATATATGTGTGTGCGTGTGCGCGCGCCTTGCAATGGCATGTGTGGCAGATATATTGACTTTGAACTCTATCCCACATGATATATTGATTGAACTCTGTTCTCTTTTAAGGGAACACTACTTTTCATCTACAGTGATAACATTGGTGAAGTAAAAGGATTGTGGTTGGATATGGATCTACAACATTCCCCATTTCCTTCTGATATTAGAACTTATAAGAAAATTCAAGCATTAGAATCAGCCCAACATGAGCAAGCTAGCCCTGAATGTCAAATTTGTAGGGTAGCAAAGCTCAAACGTTATTTACAAGCATGAGCTGAACTCGAGTGAATAATAAGTCGAGATTGACCAAGGCAAGCCCGAATAGCCCCCAGCTAAGATCAGTTCAGTTCTTTTGGAGTCTTGGTGGAGACAAAGATCTGAACCTGTCCGTTAACTAACTTCATCATAATCACACTCACTCCCTATTTGCTTCAACTTTCATCAAAACCAAATAATTAGATGCGGAAATTCAATTTATTTTCCAATTTTGACTCATCTAATCCTACTTTTGCTTTGAACCGCCAAGCAGCAAATAATACAAAATTCCAATAAGTTAATGAAATCAATTCCAGCATACTCTGGAACATGGCTACTATATCACAAATATAAGCAAATGACTGCTGGGAGTCGAGGAGATAAAATAATTTTATAATGAAAGGGAAATCGCTTGCATATTAAACTACCTCAACTGCAGAATAAAACTTACAATGAATTAAAATACAAGAAGCATGAGGAAGGCCCAAACGATGGCACATGTGTCTACATTTCAAGATATGGTGTTATGTGATCTTGCTATACCATGCCTCCCCCACCCCAGAAAAAAGAAACGAAAAGGAAATAGAGAAGGTTGAAATTGCCTATAAAGATACAATTGCTTATAGGATCCACTAAAATCGTCAATTTAACGTCATATGCATATGGTGAATCTTGGATAGACCAATATATTTCTACAGCTAAACCCTTAGGAACCAACCTCCTTAGGTTTTACCAAGGTTCTACAAAGATATGTAGTTCTACGTATACTTGAGAACAATTATCAATAGTTAGAATATTATACAAGGAAAAAGAGAGAACGAAAAATCTTACAACCTAAAAAGCAAAACATAACAAGATGTCCCAGGTCCTACCATGTGCATCTATTACCGGTTCATCGTGCCTGCTATAAATATCAACAGCAACTTTGCCACCACCTCCTCCTGCAAAACAGTCACCACCACAAGTACTTATTCTACCAATTCCAATTCTGCAATTTACCAAAAACATGGAGAATTAAAATTGCGCGTAATTTCTTATTGACGAGAGTCTATAAAAACACAGCTAATATTTTGCTTTCCCAATCGAAGATAATGAAGTAGAAAGAACACACGGTTGATTCGAGGACAAAAATGAAAAACAGAAAATAGAAAAACAACATGTATTTACACATGGATAAGTTCTCAAAAACAGAAAATAGAAAAGAACATTAGATATTATTACGATAAGTATGCCAAGTGAACAAGAATATTCCACTGCAAGAAAATTAATAGCTTCCAAAAAATTCTAATAGTTGTTTTTGTTAGCTCCCAGTCTTATCATTTATTTTTGAACTTATATATATAAATTTCAAAAATTTATAATACTTTGTAAAGAGGGAACAACTGTTGATAATTTGTAGGGGTCGATTTAAGATGACTAGTTTGACATATTTTGATATTTTTCAATCACAATCATTGAAAGATATGGAATAGGTAGACAACATTAGCTATAAGATAGTTAAGCATTTCCTTACATACTTTGTTATATAGAAAAAGTACATTAGAGCCTAGTTGTTACACAAAAGTTACACTACATATTAAAGACTTCAAAAACTCTGTAAATAAGTACATCATAGTAATGACCTCGAAATTGTCAATATAGTAATGGGCTCCCAAAAAGTGGTGGAAGCCTGGGAATTCTAGATATATCATTCATGTATGAACTTCCTTGATATACATGCAATATTGTCCGTCTTCTGAAATCCTCCATTCCCACGAAGTAAAGTCAATATACTCAACGGTGATCATCTACTAAAAGAATAATAATAATAATAATAATAATAATGATAATAATAATAATAATAATAATAATACACTTATTCAACGAGTAATCTATACCATAAATGTCTTTCTTTCCAAAATAAATAAGGAAGATAATGCGCCCCAATTATAGATATTCAATTCTACCCGTGCACGCAAATTGTGAATAACACAATATGAGCTCATTAGTCAATTACACCAATTTGGTGTATAATCAATAATATTATCAAATGCAATACCAATATCCAATGCAATGTCAATGGGTAGAATCTTGAATTTATAATCAATTTAAAAAAAGTAAGACGTAATTCAATGAACATAATTGTAATAAATATGTTGGAATAAAAATAGGCATATATTACTCACCTTCAAGTTGCAAGATAATAAAAGTACTTTCTTTACTTGTCTTTAGTTTTCAAATTGTTGTATGTTCTATTTTTCTCTCATTGTCTTCTATTTATAGTAGTGATTGAGAATTAAAATAATAATTAAATTAATTTTCCCTAATTATTACTTTGCCACATTTTACCTTAATAGGCCATTTGTCATTACAATTAATTTTCCCTAATAATTTTTTTTTTTTCCACCCTAATAGGTCATTTGTCATTATAATAATTAGTGTGACAAGGTAGTATCTATAGGGTAGCCATCTCATTCCCCTTAATTTCTTCACATGGTTATTTATTTTTAATTAATCAAAGTCGTAATTAAATTCTTTTTATAAGGTTATATTATCATTAACACAACTTTTACTAGGCTACATGAAAGGTATATCACAATAAAAATATGGTAAAGTTTTGGGATGTCACAATTTCCCCTCCTTAAAAAACTTTTGTCATCGAAATGACCTTAGTCAAAGAGTTCGGGGTATTGAGCTTTCATTTCGTTTTCTCTTTCCCAAGTTTCTTCTTCGATGGCATTACTTTGCCACAATACACGAACTATAGGTATTTCCTTCTTACAGAGCTTCTTAGTATCCCTCATTAATATTTTGACTGGTTTTTCCTCCCAGGTTAAATCATGATGAATATCAACTGACATCTTTGTTAACTTATGAGAATGATCCGAAATATAATGTCGAAGAGTTGACACGTAAAATTCATCATGTATCTTTTTCATCTGTTCAGGTAGCTTCAATCGGTAGGCGACTTTACCAATACGCTCAAGGATTTCGAAGGGTCCAATGTATCTTGGTGTCAATTTTCCTTTTTTTTTTTTTTTCCAAATCTTAGTAAAACCTTGATAGGAGATATTTTGATAAAAATGGTATCTCCTACTACGAACTCCAGTGGTCGTCATCGTTTATCTGCATAGCTACGTTGTCGATCTTGAGCTGTCTTTAATCGTCTCTTAATCTTTTCAACTGCTTTCACCATATCTTCAATCATTTTGGTGTTTGAAATTTTATTCTCCCCTACCTCATTCCAATATAAAGGGGATCGACATTTTCGACCGTATAACGCTTCAAAAGGAGGCATTTGGATTGACATGTGATAACTGTTATTATAAGAGAATTCAATTAAGGGTAGATAATGATCCCAACTGTGCTGAAACTCAAAAACACAAGCACGAAGCATGTCCTCCAAAGTTTGGATAGTTCGTTCTGTTAGTCCATCAGTTTGTAGATGAAAGGCTGTACTGAATTGAAGATTCGTACCTAAACAGCTTTGTATCTCCTTCCATAATCGTGATAAAAATCGAGGGTCACGATCTGATGTAATTGTAATGGGTACCCCATGAAGTTGTACTATTTCTTGTATATATAATACAGCAAACTGTTCCATTTTGAAGGTCATTTTAATGGGTAAAAAGTGTGCAGACTTAGTTAGTCGATCTACTATTACCTAAATAGCGTCAAAACCCTTTGTCACCTTGGGTAGACCACACACAAAATCCATTATAATTTGCTCCCATTTCCATTCTGGAATTTGTAAAGGTTGTAACAACCCTGTTGGTCTTTGGTGTTCTACTTTTACCTGTTGACAGGTCAAGCATTTGGCTACAAATTTTGCAATTTTACGTTTCATACCCGGCCACCAATACAATGCTTTAATGTTGTGGTATAATTTGGTGGTTCCAGGGTGAGCAGTATAAGGAGTTGTATGTGCTTCGTATAGAATTTCGTCCCGTAATCCGTTTATACCTGGTACATATATTCGATGTCTATATAGAAGAATTCCCTGAGCTGAGATACTATAATCTGTAGGTTTCCCACTTGCTAAGCTTTGTCGAATCTTAGTAGCAAAAGAATCGATCTTTTGACCTTCTTTAATCTTTTCCATGAGGGTGGATTGTATAGTAAGAGCGGTTAATCATTTTCTATTTGGTTTTTTTTCTTCCAATCGGGAGCTTTCTCGATCTTCGTTTGATTGGTCAAAGGTCTCTTGGTTGGAAAGTTTTCTGCTTAGTGCGTCAGCAACTACATTTTCTTTTCCTAGATGGTAACTAATAGTACAATCATAATCTTTGATTAACACCAATCATCTTCTTTGTCTCATATTGAACTCTTTTTGGGTAAAGAAGTACTTTAAGCTCTTATGATCTGTGAAGATCTCACATTTTTCTCTATAAAGATAGTGGTGCCAAATCTTGAGCGCAAACACAATGGCTGTCAATTCTAAATCATGTACAGGGTAGTTTAGTTCATAAGATTTCAATTGTCGGGAGGCATATGCAATTACTTTACCATGTTGCATCAACACACAACCTAATCCATTTCTTGAGGCATCACTATAAATCGTAAATCCTCATGTTCCATCAGGAATAGTCAGAATGGGTGTAGTAGTAAGTCGGGTTTTAAGTTCTTGAAAACTCCTCTCGCACTCATCTGTCCATCTGAATGGAATATTTTTTCGTGTGAGTCGAGTTAAAGGAGAGGCGATCTTCGAGAAATTGTGTATAAACCGTCGATAATACCCAGCTAGCCCAAGAAAACTACGTACGTCGGTAGGCGTAGTTTGTTGTGTCCATTTAAGAATCGCATAAATCTTACCAGGATCTACTGAGATTCCTTCTTTGGTGATGATGTGTCCTAAGAACACAACTTTTTCCGACCAAAATTCACATTTTAAAAATTTAGCATAAAGTTTCTTTTCTCGTAAAATCTGTAGGACTATGCGAAGATGGTTTG
The DNA here is from genome assembly GCA_903798405.1 of Fraxinus platypoda. Lineage (NCBI taxonomy): Eukaryota > Viridiplantae > Streptophyta > Magnoliopsida > Lamiales > Oleaceae > Fraxinus > Fraxinus platypoda. The sequence continues at coordinate 3,464 of CAIGRT010026623.1, read as the reverse complement.
CGTGATCATCTCGAGTTTTTGAGTAAACCAAAATATTATCAATAAATACAATGACAAATTTGTCCAGATAATCCTTGAAGATTCGTAAGTAATCTAGGTATTTATGAGTCTGTGCATTTGTTAGTCTAAACGGCTTTACAAGAAATTCAAAATGCCCATAACGAGTATGAAATGCGGATTTAGGAACGTCTTCCTTTTTAATCTTCAATTGATGGTATCCAGATCGTAAATCAATTTTCGAGAAAATCGTAGAACCTTGTAGCTGATCCAATAGATCATCAATATGGGATATCGGGTACTTGTTTTTAATAGTGATCTTATTAAGTTCCTGATAATCGATACAAAGTCGTAAGGATCCATCTTTCTTTTTAACAAAAAGAATTGGAGCACCCCATGGAGATGTACTTGGTTGGATGAACCCCCGCTTCAACGAGTCATCTAATTGACTTCTTAATTCCTTAAGTTCAGAGGGGGCCATTCGGTATGGAACTATGGATATAGGATAAGTACCTGGTTGTATCTCTATGCCGAATTCAATTTCCCGATCCGGTGGCAGCCCAGGTAAGTCCTCAGGAAATACATCCTCAAATTCCTAGACAATGGTTAATGATGATGGGGTAATAGATTTGTTTGCATTGAGTTGGTACAGACTTACCCAATACCCAGAATGTCCTTGAGTTAAAAGCTTGGTAGCCTTAGTTTCCGGAATTATAATTCTAGATGTTTTCTCAGGTACTGGAAATGATATGGTGTTTTTACCTAAAAGCTTCAATGTTTTGGACTTACAATCAATTAAAGCCTCATAGGTGGTTAACCAATCCATGCCTAATATAATATCAAAATCAGGGAAATCAAGTAGGATAAGATTTACTGGAAGTTTCATATGCTCAATATACAACCTGGCCTTTGGCAAAATAAATTTTGTATAGCGATTTGGTCCACAAGGAGTAACGATGCTCATATTATGTGGTACTAAAGTTGGTTCCGTATTCAGATTATGCAAAAATTTTGTGGATATGAATCAAATAGGATAAGAGCAAGTGTAGCATAGACATACATCGTACCTGTAACAACTTTCGCATCTTGAGCAACTTCAGGTTGTACCATTGCAAATACTCTACCTGCTGGAGGACTCGATTTTTGCTGATTTTTCCTTTTGTTGTTTGGACAATCCTTTACCAAATGGCCCTCTTTTCCGCAACCAAAACATAATCCAAGTTTAAGTTGACAAAGCCCACTATGAAATTTTCCACAATGAGGACATGGTGTAGGCATTGTCCCCTTGGATTTGTCTTCCATTCGAAACTTTTTGTTTGGAAACCAATGAGCATTTTTTGTACTTTTAGGGGTACCATTGCAGTGCCTATTGTTTGAGGTTTTCATTCTCGGGCTTGAGTGATTTTGGCCTCTGCTTGTTCTGTCACTAATGCCTTATCTATTACCATAGAAAAATCCAAGCCTTGAATTCCTGACATCTGCACATATCGTGCCAATTCAGGTTTTAGCCCTCCAATGAAACGGTCAATTTTTACTTCGCTAGTAGGGGTCACGTGAGTTGCAAAACATGATAATTATTCAAACTTCGTAGTATACTCACATACAGTCATTGATCCTTGTTTTAAAAATAGAAATTCATTTAACTTTTGCTGTCTGGCTGCACAAGAGAAATATTTAGCTCGAAACTTTTCGCAAAAGGTTTCCCAGGTCATGTCTTGAGCTTCTCCAATGCTCTTTAAGGTATCCCACCAATGTCCAGTGTTTCCCTTTAACATAAATGATGCACATATAACTTTTTTGGACTCCGGATTATGTGCATATGTAAACATACGTTCCATGGTACGAATCCAATTTTCCGCTTCAATAGTATCCTTCGCATATTCAAATACCGGGGGTTTTAATCGTTGACAACGATTACTGGTATCATTTTCTTCTTTGATCCTGAAAGATTCTCCATTGGAAGTATAATTATTGATTATTTGATTTATCTATCGAGCTTGACGTCGGACCAATCGAGTCAAATGTTCAATTGATGCAGTGTTACTATCATTTTGACTATTCTGAGACATTTCCTGGCCTATTGTAAAACAATAATGTCCGTTACTGATCTATAATTTTTTTTCCCGACTTCTTAGAACAATTATGAAAAATTTCACATAAAATATAAGACTTACCTGGTGAATGGATGTCAGAAGACGAAATTTGCATGTATATCACGTCACAAGATCGAGTTTAAAACCGTTGCTCTAATACCAAAATTGTCAGCTCCCAGTCTTATCATTTATTTTGAACTTATATATATAAATTTCATAAATTTATAATACTTTGTAAAGAGGGAACAACTGCTGATAATTTGTAGGGGTCGATCTTTAAGATTACTAGTTTGACATATTTTGATATTTTTCAATCCCAATCATTGAAAGAAATGGAATAGGTAGGCAACATTAGCTATAAGATAGTTAAGTATTTCCTTACATACTTTGTTATATAGCAAAAAGTACATTAGCGACTAGTTGTTACACAAAAGTTACACTACATATTAAAGACTTCAAAAACTCTCTGTAAATAAGTATATCATAGTAATAACATCGAAATAGTCAATATAGTAATGAGCTCCCAAAAAGTGGTGGAAGCCTGGGAATTCTGGATATATCATCCATGTATGAACTTCCTTGATATACATGCAATATTGTCCGTCTTCTGAAATCCTC
>CAIGRT010026609.1:0-14465 GCA_903798405.1 Fraxinus platypoda | reverse complement strand
CCCAAACATTCTTTGAATTTATATACAAAATAAATACGTTTTCATTAAATGTATATAAAACGCTAACATAACCTTAAAAATAACAACAACCCGTGCAATGCACGGGTTAAAACTAGTATATATAAAACAAATAAAAAAAACAAAAGTTTTTTTTTTTATTTTAAAAAAAGTTTTTATTTTATTTTTAAAAAAAATGTAAATAATTTTTTTTTTAAGAAACATTTTTTAAAATAAATTTTTATTTTATTTTATTTTATTTTTCTAAGTAATTTTTTTTAAAATAAGTTTTTATTTTATTTTAAAACGTTTTTTAAATAAAGTTTATTTTTTTTAAATAAGTTTTTATTTTATTTTTTTAAAGTAACATTTTTTCCTAAAAAATAATTTTTATTTTGTTTTATTTTTTCAAGTAACTTTTGTTTTATTTTTTTAAAATTTATTTTATATATACATACACAATGCAAAGTTATCGTTTTACCCTTTTTAAAATTCATGAAAATGGTAAAAAGAAGTTTGGTAGCCATGTTGAAATGCTATATCAAATTGGATGATCATTGTGAAATAAAATCAAATTAGGTGACCATGATGAAAGTATAAAGTTTGGTGGCCATGATAACAACAAGTATATAGTTGATTATTTTCCAATAATGGGCCAAGTCCAGAATCCGAACCTTATCCATAAAGTCTACGACGTCGTATATTTGCAAAAAGTTAAAGGGGTGGGTTCTTTTTGGGTTCGACAACCCTTTCGCACTCGGAAAATAACGAAACTATTAATAACCCCTCCATTTGATGGCCGCAAGGCCTTTTCAATTCATCGTCTTTCGCCACCGCCGCTTTTTAACCCTCTCAACGACACTGTTTCTACCCATCACTTCCCTCCGCACCGTAGCTTCCAGAGCCTCGCTTTCCCTCGCACACAACTGCCACAACCAGCAGAAGCTAAAACAACAACCCTCTCCGCCGCCCACGCTGCCACCGCAACCTTATTCCACCGGCCGCGGCCCCGCTGCTTCTGTACCTGAAACCCTGGCGCAGAAGATCGGAAAATCCATCCGCCGTCCTGGCGCCCCATCCAAGGCTCGGATCTATACCGACGTCAATGTTATCCGCCCTAAGGAATATTGGGACTACGAGTCCCTTACGGTTCAATGGGGGTGTGTAATTAGTTGAATTAATTTTATATTTGTGAATGGAGGAATTTGTTATTTTAGTTATTTTTTTTTGGGTCTAACAGGGAGCAAGATGATTACGAGGTGGTGAGGAAGGTGGGGAGAGGAAAATATAGCGAAGTATTTGAGGGGGTGCACACCACCAACAATGAGAAATGCATAATCAAAATCCTTAAACCTGTAAAGAAGAAAAAGGTTTGTTTTCTTCAGCATTTTACCATGAATTCTTCTTTCTTATGCTCATAAATACAAATGAAGAGAACTAGAGAAGTAACCAGTTGTGAAATTTTTATGCATCAGTTAAAAAGAATTTTAGAATGCAAACATCCTATTTTCTGCAACCAATACCAGGAGCTACAATGTCTTATCGTTTTGTACTCTCATGATTCGAAATAATGCTCAAGAAATTGGTGTATATCACTAGTCAGCATGAAGAAAAATTATAGTCGTGATGTTGGAAAAAGTTGAACGAACATAAAAAGTAAATAGGAATGGAAACCATGCTGCAAGTGTGAAATAATACAGTGGTGTACTTATAGAGCATTAAGAGTTGTCAAGGGGCTTCTTACTGATCATATATCTGTTATTTTTTTTATTTTTTATTTTCTTTCCTGTAACAGTCATCTAATTATCTTTGGAAAGGCACGTGCTTCTGTCATTGATATCTGTTCTGTTCTTTGCCACTCAGCAGAATTGTATCAGAAAATAGATAAAGAAGAATGAGCATGAGTATGACATGTTGTTTGTCTTGATTAGTTTAAGTTTCAATGGGGGAAGTCAATACTTTCTCTAGAATTTGGATTTGATGAGTTTTGGGTGGACATATGCTCGCATATCTTAATTCTAATAGTTTTGATGTCCTTGATGGTTTGTGGCTAATAATTTGAATGATCTCCACCACTGTATCCTTTCACTTATGATCTCTTCGTGGACCCACTAAGACAAAATATATATCACTTTTTTCTATTCAAGATTATGTTGTCCGGCATTGCAGCTGTAGTTCCTAACATATTTCGGTTAATCAATTCAGAATTCGGTTGCTAAAGATAAAAAAAGAGTTGAGGAGGTTTATAAATCTAATTATTAGCTCCTATTGTGATTTAGTTTAATTAGGAGCCATGTACATTGCATAAAATTTCTCATTGCAAATTCATCCTGCTTGTATATATTTTTTTCTTTTGCAATTAAGCTCCTGTTTGAGCCTCGTTATCCAAAGTTCATATATGTACAAAGAAACCATTAGCGTTAAAAGCAAGTTCTGCACAACAGCTATTAGATTAGCAATACTTATTGTCCCAAGTGTTGGGCTCATAAAAGCCAATTTGTCCATATATGTACAAAAATGAGGATACGAAGATGCATGTGCGGTAATTTTAAAAGGGATAAGATAAGAAATAAGAATTTGTGCCAACAATTAGAGACTGATGATTGACTATAAATAAAGGGAAGGATAAATTAGGTTATTGGTTCATGTTTTTTCTGTCTAGTGAGGTTTCCTGTTATGAAAGTGATGTGGTTTTAGCAAAGCAAGTTAGAAAAGCGAGGGGTAGACCAAAATTGACTCAACTTGTCATAGTTGCTAAAGATCTAGTTACTTCTAGAAATGAACATAGCAAAATGATGAAGAAGGAATCATGTAGCCGATTCCATATTTATTTGGAATAAGGCTTAGTTTGTTGTTGAGCCAAAATCAGATTGTTTGTCTTGAAATAAGTTTGTTGTACGTTAGAGGTTCCGGGATAATATATGTGAAGGAAATGCAGCAGGACCTTGTAGCTTCTAATTTTTATTTACAAACTACTAGTTGTACTCGGAATCGGAATTTGTATGTGCTATTGGAGTGCAAGATAATTTTGTACATGTTTTTCGAAACCAGCATATTGCTTATCATTCACAAATATTTGTTGATAAAATTTTATAATTTTATTGCTCCCTTGTTGGGTTTTATATGCTTACATAATCTCTACAAATAAATTATTGAAGAACTTACATTGAATTTCACCATTTGTGCAGATTAAAAGGGAGATTAAAATATTACAGAATCTTTGCGGTGGGCCAAATATTGTGAAGTTGCTCGATATTGTTAGAGATCAGCAGTCAAAGACTCCAAGTCTTATATTTGAATATGTGAACAATACAGATTTTAAAGTGCTTTATCCTACACTTCCCGACTTCGATATTAGATATTACATCTATGAACTTCTAAAGGCAAGTACCTTGTTTTATCCGTGTTCGCAGTTGGTGATGAGTTCTGGAAACTGGAATTTATAACTATTGACAACCTCATTTGTTGTGTGAACTTGAATGAATTTCTCCAATTCATGAATTCAATTTCTAACATTCATTATTTTTTAGGCTTCTATCTGCTTCCCAAATTCAATTATATTATTTTTTGGACTGTATAGCATGTAGCTTCAGATAATGTCCCCTGTTTGAGCCCCATTATTCCAAAACTCATTTTTTCCCAAACTCATTTTCAGTCACACATTCTTCCAATAAAGTTATTTGCTTGTAAATTCGAATCTTTTCCCTACTTTTTAACCACGCATTCTGCGAAAAATCACTATTACAAAATCCATTTTTTGTGAAAAATGGGGCTCAAACAAGGGCAATAATTGTTCCTCAGAGGACTGCAGGATCTCGGTTGCTTTGTTGAAGAGCAACCTGGCAATGATCCCTTCTTGTTGACACAAGACAATATTCTTTGTTGATGCTAAATTTTGTTAGAGTTGAATCAACTTTAAATGCCTACTCTCCGGCAACATGATATCAAGATAGATATACATTATGCAGTTTCTAAGCTTTAATAATAATAAAAAGATGTCAAAATTGGATATATCCTGGTAATCAGAATTTGGCCAGCCACTGATTACAAGAAAATTCCTAAACTAATTGGGGCTTAAATTTCAATGCACTTCATCTTTCAGATACTTGATTGTGGTTTTCTTGCTGCTAGAATTTACTGTCAGTTATGCTAACAGTGAGAATTTGCTTTATTTGTTTAGTAAGAAGTTACGTAGGTCTCTTTACTTTTTTATTTGTCCTTATTTCCATGTCTTGCTGGTGTCCCTTTACTGTTTTCAAACATGAAATTCTTCGAAAGTGCTAATAGAATTCTCAGTTTCCTATACTTGTGTAGGCTCTAGATTATTGTCATTCTCAAGGTATCATGCATCGAGATGTGAAACCTCATAATGTCATGATTGATCACGAGCAGCGGAAACTTCGGCTTATAGATTGGGGACTTGCGGAGTTTTACCATCCTGGTAAAGAGTACAACGTTCGTGTTGCTTCTAGGTTTGCTATCTTCTCTCCAATTTAGTTTTCTTCTATAGGCCATGTGATCTTTGTCATTTTTTCTTCGTATCCAACTTTTGTAGATAAAAAATTTAGGGAAGTGGGTGCTTCAGAGTATCTATAACCTTTCCAGTGTTTTACATGGTAGTAGTTGTGTTTTATACAACGTAAATAATACCGGAAGTGTACGGTGTCAAGTTTTGTTATATATGAATGGAATTAGAGTTTCGAATCCACAAGGATTGTAATTTAATTTTATACTGAGTACTATAGTTGTGTAGCATCTATTTTATCTAGATGAGTGAGTTTTTGAATCAATGTTTTATCTAAACTAGGGATTATTGTGACGAATTCAATGAATAAATGCAAGTTATACAAATTAATCAAATATAGGAGAGCCTAGGATATGATTTTTAAAAACCTAGTTATCTCTAATCAATTTTCCATATTTATAAGCAAGAATCCAAATGTAATTCAACCTCCTCTTTCGAGTGACATGTAAAAATTAATCCTAGAAATTAATTCAAATATCTCTATTTCGAATTAAAATCAGAACTTATCAAGTTCGTGGTTTTTAGATGGAACAAGCTTCATAAATTCCACCCTCTCTCTCGAAATCCATAAAATCTAAGTTATGTTATTGTTATGATCGAGCCTAAATCCCCATCTCTCGAGTGCAGGAATTGACTAGCATCTAATTATTCAATTAGTAGCCAATTAATTGAAAACATAAAGAGCATATTTGACTAAGCTTAAAATTCAATTAAAATTGAAAATATAGTCGTAATTAGGTCTCACTCACTCGTCTAATAAAAGTCAACAATAACGGCTAGTTTTTCAATTTTAATTCGATTTTAATCTCTACCGAACACGCCCTAAATCAATAATACAAATAAACGGAAAAGAAAACTTCATAGAAATAACTAAAACAAAATTATATCATATCATCAAGTTTTGGCTAATCAAACCCAAAAAAAATTATCTAGTTCATGGCTTGAGATATGAAATCTATACAATTTATAAAAAGAAGAAAGATAAAACTATTTTTTAGATGGTTGAATTAAATCATCTTCGCCAAGTTGCCTTTGGCTCTTTGATTTCTTGAATCTTGACCCTTTTGAATTGTAGTTAAAAAGTGATCTTTAGGGTTGTATTTATATTCTCGTTAAGTTTTGGAAGGGTTGGGGTCAGATTGGGCCAAGAAAAGAGTCCAAAAAAATCAGAACATTATTTCCGCACGGTGGCGCTTCGGTGCTGGCATCGCACTGCGACTCTTCTTCCAGTGTCACTGTTGCGCCACACGTTCTTCTGCTTCTGTTCTTCTGGCGCTGCAGAACTCTACCCTTTTTTTTTCTCCCAAGCCATGGCGCTACGGCGTCACTTTTCTGACTTTTTCTTCCCTTCGTTTGCACCTTTTTTTCCCTACTTCAATCAACCTATATCACAACATCAAAACACACAAATACGTTCTAAACACTCTCAAGAACAGCTAAATAACAAGCTAAAGTGGTGTTAAGACAATGAGTGAAATACATTCATCAATAGCTTAGACTAAATTTTTGAGAATTGTCTTTTGTTGACCTGATATCTAACACACACATCCAATGTACACAGATTTAGAGGATTTCTGATTAAGTCTCCCAGGATGAAATCCACATTGGGGTTTGATATGGAAACGTTCACTGTTATTTATAAATTTTTGAGCTTCAAATATAGTGATTTTGCAACATTTATAACTCGTTCACCGTTATACATGCGTGATAGTTCTTGCTCACTTAGATTGAACTTTTGAGAATTTTCTTTTGTTATTTTGACATCTTAGTAACACTTCTATTGTAGAGGACAGCTTTAGAGTATCTCTTATTAAGCCCTTGTTTGGGGTAGATTAAAATCAGTTGATGAAATATGTGGTTGAAAAATTGTTAGTCTCGTGAAATGTGTGGTTAAAATTAATTATTGACTTTGACTTGGGATTTTCATTTGATTTTAATCCAAACCAACCAGGGGCTAAGTCTCTTAAGATGAAATTCAGAGTGGACTTTGATACAAATAAGCTTTAGGATTTATTTTGAATTGTTGCAAAAGGACTCGGGCACAGAAATTCAGACCCGTCCAGGGGCTGCTCTTAGGTGATGGTTTTGGTTCTAAAACTGCATTCGATTGATTGAACGAATATGACTAAGTTCCATTGAATATGGCAAAAATGATTGCAGTCTGTAGTTCAGTTCCAGAATATTATCTTCATTAGTAAATCTAATAATCGAAAGAATGAATGGCTCCAGAATGCATAATTTTTTTAAGTTTTATGATGATTACTCTGAGAAGCCTATTTAATAATGCACCATGCACTATTTATTAATGTAACACAGGCACACAGATAAATTCTTATTCATTAAAGATTCGGTTTAGCTTCTTTGGCTTTTTTTTTTTCCCCTTCTGAAACTATATTTATAGATAATTCTTGGCTAGGCTATTTAAATTTCAGTACTTAATTATCAAACTTGAGTAAAAATAACTAGCCAGTTCCCGCCAATGCATCTTGTCTGTCTGGCATTTTCTTTGTGTGGTTATTATTTTTATTATCTTTTCTAGTTTTTGGTGAACAAAATAAATATATTTACATGAAAAATGAAATACTATTGTACAATTAAATCTGATAACATTTTTCTTGGAAGGGGAATAACTATAGGAAAAATAGTTAACAACGGTAACATTTTTCTTGAAGATTTGACTCAGTGATTATGATATGGACTTTTATATATGTAGCCATCCTCCTGTGATTGCTATGTAGCACGTGTTAATTTGGGCCACAAACACCTTATACTTGCCCTTCTGATTTTTAATGGCTATTGCTCACATAGATCAGCTTCTGAGGTTTACTTCTTTAATGCATTCACCAATCTACTTATTTTAAATGTTCGTGCTCATTGATTTGCAGGTATTTTAAGGGCCCTGAACTTCTCGTTGATTTGCAAGACTATGATTACTCCTTGGACTTGTGGAGCCTCGGCTGTATGTTTGCTGGAATGGTATCCTCTCCTGCTTTTTCCCTGACTTGTATTCTGGAATACATTTTCATTTTTACGAGACTTTTTTAGTATGTTATACAAATGGACCTGGGCATATCATTTGGTAGTCCTCCTGTCTCTGAAGCTGCTCTTCAAGCTTCGCCGTTTTGGATGAGTGGATTTTGATCCGCTTGGACATCCATGGGTGGCAGGTGATGAGGAGACTGAAATTTTGGTACCACACCAAGATATGCCTAGGTGTACTCCCAATTTGATGTTTATATTGAGGTTTTGGGCTGTGTGCAGATTTTTCGTAAGGAGCCTTTCTTTTATGGGCACGACAATTATGATCAACTGGTCAAGATTGCCAAGGTATGTCATCTGGCCAAACAAACGCACCTTTTCGAAAAATGTTGTCCAACATCATATGATCTCTTCCTAGTATATTCACCCTTCTCCACTCGTGCATGGAGATGACACACATCTGGTACCGCTACGCCAAGATAGTGTTTCAAGTTTTGTTGATATCTGTGCTAAAACTGAGTTAGGTATTTGTGATTTTATCATAAGTCTTTTCCACTTGTCCATGTGACCGATGCCAGTGCTTAATTGCATGTGATCATTGATTTGGTCAGTCTCGCTTGAAAATTACAAGAGTAGAAGTCTTTAATATTTGACTCAGTGAAGTTATACTGCTTTTTTTATGGATGATAGGTGTTGGGAACGGATGAGTTGAATGCCTATCTTAACAAGTACCGGTTAGAATTGGACCCACATCTTGCTGCTCTGGTTGGAAGGTTAATAATTATATAATTCAAATCTTAATGGATGTCTCTATGATCTATTGTTGGTTGTCATATATAAGTTACCTGCATGTCAATCCAGGCATAGCAGAAAACCATGGACAAAGTTTATAAATGCCGATAATCAGCATTTGGCTGTTCCGGAGGTGAGAATTATGGCTATTGGTAACTTGCAAAACAAATCATTTGATCAAGTATGCTGAAGATTTGAACTTTTAATGTGCATTTATCTTGTGAAGGCAATTGATTTTGTTGACAAACTGTTGCGATATGATCATCAAGAGAGGCCAACTGCAAAAGAAGCAATGGTAAAATCTCCATCTGGCATCCCACCACTGACTTCCTTAATAGTGTGAAACACTTCTTACACCTGAGACTTGGGAATAGTCTTGCCGTACTGCAAACTGTTTCAGACGCATCCTTCAAAATTAAGGCAGCTGAAAATGGAGAAAGCTGTGCGGCATAACAAACTACTGGAAAATTAAATTACTTTTGTTAATTAATTAAGTGCTTTGGGATGGTAAATAGGAAAAATGACGTCTAAGTTCTCATGTTTATCCTGGATTTCAATTTATGACGTTTAAAATAAAACAGTGTGTTTTACTAATGTTTTGATCCCAGCTTCAAATTGTCCTGTGGGTAATTGTTGTAATTTGTTGCAGGCTCATCCCTATTTCTACCCGATAAGGAATGCTGAAAGTAGCAGAACTCGTGCACATTAAGAACGAGCGCTGGATGCCTTTAGAGTCGTGGTTCTTGAAGCATCTGTCCAATGCTCGCATTGATGATTTATGCAATTAATTGAGCTCACCATTATTTATTGTCTAAAGTTTGGGTCATACATTTTAGCCTTTTCCAACTCCAATTTTCTCTTCAGCATTTGGTTTGTGTGTTCTTATAAAAAAAATGAGGCACTGATTTGTTTCCCAGTTGATATTCTTGTGCACTATGTTGTGGTTATTTGATTCCTGAATAACATCATATCTGTTTTATTTATTTAAAACTATTCAGAAAATTACGGTGCACGTCCTTAAAATGGTGATGTCCAGAAGTTTGTCGTTCCTTCTATGGGAATCTACTTTTAAGCCCTATTTGATGGGAAGAATTTTTCATGGAAGTTGGAATTTATTTTCCATTTTCCACATTTTAGGCTGTTTGATAAGAAAAAACTTCTAGGCAATTGGTTTCCAACTTATACCTCACGTGACCTCATTTTCCACCTTTTCCTTGAATTGGTTATCTAGGCTTTATTTTTTTTTTGGATCAAATTATATCTCTTTAATGGACAATTTTCACAGACAATAAAGTCGAACGAATACCAAAAGATTCAAAGTTTTAATATTTTTCAGGTGAAAAATTTTATCAATAATACACAATTAATTGACAATTTTTAGTAAAAGAAATTCTAGATAATTCAATTTTTTGGAATTCATTTTCTTTTCATCCAAATTTCATTTTTGTAATTAAACGGACCCTTAATTACAGTAGACAGAGAAATTACAGAATTGAATGGTTTATAGAAGTTTTTTAATCCTTGTAATACATAGTATGGACCGAAGGCTACGTCTGATTTGTACTATTTATTTGCTTGCGCGTCTGTACCCCTCGAGGGGTTTCTGCAACGCAAGTAACTGCAATTTAAGATTAATGTTTAGTATATCAATTCAACTCTTTTTAGTATATTTTATTTTCGCTTATGTTTATAAGCTATTCATAAATATTTAAGTTATTTTTTATTGGGAAAAAATCATATATAACCAAGTAAATAAAAATAATTCATGAAATACTATGTATTAATTTATATGTTATAACTACTGAACATCATAGAAAAGAAAGCCAAAAATATTGACTGATTTTTTTATAAATAATAAAACTCGCTAAATATTCTCCAAAAATTAAGCTAAGCAAAATTAATGCCATCCCACATTTACTCTATTTTAATTAAAACCAATTAAAAGTCAATTAATTATAATCAAATTAACTGTTCCTTTTTTAAATTTGAATCCATTTAATTGCAACTCTTAAAATTCAAAAAACCCATTTAATTCAAAACAATATTAGCCTAGAAATATGGAATTAAATTTGTTGATAATCAAGTTCTACTTACTTCAAAGATAATAGATTTGCCTATAAAGCTATTTTTTTGCATCTTTCTGTGAGTTGGAAATACTATTATTCACAAATTTATTTTTGATATTCATATTACTAAAATTTAGGTTATTAAATTTGAAATTCGATCGAGCAAATTTTGTACAGTAAATTAGTGTCAAATATGATTACAATCATAAAGCATGTTTGTAATAATTTTCTATAATATATGTTCAACTAGATATGTGGCATTATAACAAACCAATATTCAAAATGCATAAATAATCACAAGATGTCACGAGATATATGATATTATATAATTCGATATCGATAAGTTCTATTACATTATTTTTTACATTTATTGCAGTTATAGAAGCTATTAAGTATTCAAGAATTGCAGTGGAAACATGTTGTCACAAATAAATAACGTCAAAAGAGGTGTTCGATATTATAAAACAAGTTTTCTAATTGGCCTTGTTAGTCTCCTTCACATTCTACATCACACATTATATTCATGTTAGAGGCTACAGATAGTATAGATCTCTTCTTGGCCAAGCTCTCACTACATTTCTCTCTTTATTCCTTCAATCAATCTAGAAGCAAGATGCTTTGGTACTCAGGAGCTTCTGACTTGGTCTTGGCAATCCTCTACTTCTTATTGACAATTCTAGCTCTGTTCCTCTGCAAAGTCAAGGGAGTCACCAGCCTCTGAATCTTCACTACATTGGAAGCTACATTAGATATGTTTTATTAGTTCTGCATGTTGAGATTCTAGTCAACAACACTAGGCATGGTAGCCTGAGATATGCCACCAAGGAAAAGTGCAGATGTCAAACTTGCAGAATTTGACACTCGTGTTGATGACACATTACTCTTGAACGTTTTGGGATAACAGTTGTCACAGTTGAGATTAATTAGGCATCATTGAAATAGGTAGTCACTGTCCCTAAGTTGGCATTTGGGATTGCATTCTTCAAGAAATACAGAAATATAAAGATCATGAAAAGAATACAGAAATGGGTCATGTTGGCAGATGCAAAGCCAAATATATATATCAGAAATACAAAAAATTAAAAAATCAATTCATTAGAAACAAGACTATCTCGAAAGCATGTTATATATGATTAAGACGAAAAGGATACACACAAAAGAATAAAGTGAGTAAGAAGATAGATAAAGAAGAAACTATGGAAACACTATTCCTCAAATAGTCCACGGAAGTTTGTACGATGATAGGAAAAATTACTTGAAAGCATATTTTATAAGTTTTAATTTCATTAATCAGGCATTTAACTTTTTATCAAAAAATAGGTCGTCACAATAAGGCATCATATTGAGTCACAATTAACCTGGTTTTTGAAAAAATTTCTTACAAGTTTGTTAATTTTAAAATTATATTTTTAAGCGTTATGAATTTTTCCCACGTTAATATGATTTTTAAGAGTGAGAATGATATCGAGACGACAAACGAGGAACTCAATTTAAGATGTGATTGAGCTCCTTTTTTTTTTGTTGAAAATGAGTTTAGTAATAATGAATTTTTGGAGAATGTGGTTAAAAAATAGAAAAAAAATTTGAGTTTATGTACAAAATATTTGAATGTGAAAATGAGTTTTTAGATAATATGGATCAAACACGGCTTAATTACATGTGATATTTTATTATTCAAAGTTCTTCTGATGAAGGTGGGAATGTCAGTGCCTAATTTGTCAATTTTGATAGTTTTGAGATAATAATAATTATTGGCGGTAAATGGCTATGAAATCCAGCCCCATGCTAATCTTTGAGTGGGCCCAAGTGTTTCATTACTCTTTTCATAGGCCTGGCCTATAAATATTAAATAGGCTTTTACTACTTTATGGATTAGGCGATAGGGTGTGAAATTTGAGGCCTAACTGCTTTCATTCCTTGGGCAGTGTACCAAGCTTTTAGACACATTCTCTCTACACTGGCCCATTTCTTCATCAAGCTACCAAAATATTTTCTTTATCAAGGTTCAACTTTTTAATGATATATTTTCTTAATTTTTATCTAAATTTACTAAGAATTTAATTTTTAAATAAATTGTACTCTATTTCTTAAACCCTTCGGTTGTCGGTTAAAATTAAGTAGGGCTCAAATGATGACAATAATTTTACCATAATACATATAGGAAATTTAAAGAAAAAAAAACATTTAAGGTAGTGAAATTCAAAATTTAATCTATAAGCACAAAAAGGCACACACACATATTAAAGAGGAAACATTAATATATATGCATTAGCTCCAAGTTTAATACAAATATGAATATTCCTCTTCTAGACAAAAAGATTTATAACAGAGGGTTCAAGAAAAAATTCATCTCTCCATTAATCAAAAAGATTTGCAACAGTTATTATTTTATATATTCGTTGGGCCTTAAAGAATCTTTTAAAAAATATATATTATCTTATGCATTTAGAGGGTTTTTAATTTAGTTCACTGATGCAAGTCGAGATTGAAGAATTTTATTATTTAATCAAGATTATTAATTTATCGAAATTTTATTGTAGTTTGATTTTTTTAAAGTGTTCGTGTTAGGTGGTCTTGATTCAGTTTTAGACATGGTATACAAAATTATCAACATTTTCAATTTGCATATGCAGTTGTAACAAATCATTCAGTGACAAAAATACCCTTTATCCCGAATTTTCAAAACACAAAAATACAAAAAATTAACAATATTTTATTTATTTTACCAATATTTGAATTGGTATAGTCAGGTTAGACATTAATTTATAAAATTATCACTTGTATATGTGGTCTCTTACTCAACACTAGCTGTATGGTTGAACTCCGGTATGGGTCAAGGGTGACAATCAGATTAATTGGTATATTTTTATTTTAAAACATAATCGACAAAAATTATCAACATTTCCAATTTTTATATGCGGCTATTTCTTACCCCTTTTGGCCGTGTGGTTAAACTTAGGTCAGGGGAAGAAAATCAGATCAATTAGTATATTTTGATTTTAATCAATCATGAAAAGGTTAATGGGATAATTTTTTGGAAACTTTTTCCTTTCTTTTTGGGCAGAAAGGTCGAATCCTGGTTGGAATTTGATACTTCGAACTTCAGTTGACCACAAAAGATGGAGGAAAATATACCTTAAATTCTGCATCTGGAAAACTGAAAACACCTTCTTTTGCTTTTCAACAAATTTGCAAACCCAAAACTCAACATTCACAATAATCACGAGCCTGAGGTACTTTTCATGGGTTTATCTTGATAACGTGTTCGTATAATCGTATTGAATGATTTTGTTGTGTTGCTTTCCGTTCACATAATACTATAGTTATGTTGTTGGTTGAGCAAGTTCAATGACTTTGTATAAATTAGTATTTTTTTTTCCTTCTAACCCTATTCTCGATCCAATGTGGAGACGGTATACGTTTGTTTATATCTTTAATGACTCGTTTAGGAATAATCAATTCATGGAATATTAGAGTATCACAAGAAAGACTAACAAATCTGGGGATTTAGAGTTACGAATATGTCCGCTTTGACACTATTATTCATAATGCTCGATATTGTATAATATTGGACATATAATTGTATAATTTGATGTACTAAACTTGAACCGGGTTCATCTCGACATGGTTTGATATCACTTTGTATGCGTTGGTCCCAGAGTTCACAAAAAACACAATTTAAACAAGTAAATCGCGAAAAATAAAGAACAACACAAATGATTTTTCACCCAAAGGGTCCGGATGTTCAGCCTTCGACCTACTCACTCGTTGAGCATCCACACAACGGGATTACGCTCTAGTTCAATAAAAATCACCAAGAAACAGATTACAATGTATGAAGATTTCTTCAGTTTGTTCTAGCCTCAAAATCACTTAGAATATACACAATCTCACAAAGCATAGATCACGTGCCCTCACTGCCTTATCACTAAGAAATATACAGAAATCACTCAGATTTACAAAACGGTAGAAAGAAAGAGATGAACCCTAATCACACAGAGAACTCTCTCAAAAGCACTGAACAGTTACACAGAAATGAAGCTTCAAGAATCACTATAAGGCGGGGAGTTCAAACGTCTTCATCAACGGTGGAGATCTGGCCAAGT
>CAIGRT010026586.1:0-13340 GCA_903798405.1 Fraxinus platypoda | reverse complement strand
TTGGTTTGGAAAAATTTCAAATCGCATGAAATGGTTTGAGTTGAAAATATAACAAAAACTGCCCAAACCAAACCGTGTTCATCCCTAGTGGGTGTTATGTATGGTTCCCTCCAAACAAATTATAAATCAACCAATGGGCCAGTATGGGCGTGTTACAGGCCTTATACGTGCTAGGTCACTTCGGGTGTGGGTGACACCTCTATTTTAACAATTATGCTCATTAGCTTCATCATTTCTAGATGAAACAAATTGCTAACTAGGGTTTTTATTTTATTTTTCTTTTTTACATAAAAAACTAATCCAAGAAGGAGGCATACATCTGCACTTAAATTAAAGTCGAATGATTTGATTACACCAAATTGAAGTTGAGTGATCCAGTCGAGATTCTCTCTGTGTAACGTATGCCTAAATTTTATTTTCCTCTTTTTCGAAAACCTTTTTCATTTTTTTTCAATGATGTCAAAATCACAGCAAATTGGTCGGTTCAACAAGGAAAATCAAGAACTAATTCAATTTTTTTTTAGAAAAAAAGAAAATTGAGAAAAAAAGAAAATTGAGAACAATCAAAACAAGGCAAGAACCAATCGATTCACATCAAGATGCCGGCTTTTCACCTTTAAACTAACCGTTTCACCTCGATTTTTTATTTATTTTTATTTCTAATACTTTTTATTATATGTTCGACCATTTAACCCATGATCTTTTAGTTATCCTAGGTTGATGTTCTGTCCAATTTTTAATACATTAGTTTTTTCATCCATCAATTGCTTCAAGGCTGGTTCCTTCTTTTGAGTGAGCAACTTAACAAACTTTGGAATTTTCCTTCGAGCAATGGCACTTTTCTAGGCCACTCACGGGCTTTTTTTGTTGTACTTTTGGGCTGCCTTTGACTCCAGTGGCTTTTTTCTGGCCTACGCTTCGTGGGTTCTTGTTGGTGTTCCTTCAGCTACATTTGGGTTTTTAATAAGGGAAAAATTCATATATCAAATTTACCCTACATACCATTTCAAAAATAAGAAAACAACTTTGAAAGTTCTAAAATCAGATATTTTGACATATACAAACATATATATTTATATATATAACTTACCCCACCTCCACCACCCCTGCCGCTCCGACGACTGTCCAGCGATCGTTCCGGCGACTATTTCAGCGACTGTTCCGGTGACTGCTCCGATTCGGGTGAATATTTCGGTGACCGTTCCGCCGTCGATTTATTCCCGCGACTGATCCAATTCCGACAAATTGTTCCAACTCCGGCGACTGCTCCAAACCGTGACTTTACAAAACAACATGTGACCCGTTTATATTGATTTGTGACCTATAATTAACCTGTGACTGTGATCTGTGACCTTAACGACTATGACTGTGATCTGTGACCTTAACGACAAAATAATTAACCACAGTTCTATACAGTATGGTCATAGCATCAAATTAATTGATCATATAGATTCGTGACCCGTCTGTATTGATTTGTGAATTTTATGAGCCACAGATTATTTCTCGACCACGAATCGAAAATTTTATAAGTCACCGATTATTTTGAGGTAACAAATCAATAATTTTATAGGTCACCGATTATTTTATTGGTCACAGATCAAAGTTTGCCACAACTTCTTTTCTAATCACAAATCAAAAAATTTATGGTCACAGGTGATTTCTCAGCCACGAGTTAAATTTTTTTATAGGTCACTGATACAAAAAAAATCGATTACAATGAGGTCACAGTCAATTAAATAATTGGTCACAGACACCTACCCCCATCTCATCTCATCCCACCCACGACCACACCCCACAGCCAGACATTGCCATTGCACACAACCACCAACAAAATCGCCATCGCCAGATCCAATCGACGACAAACCAAAAACCATGACAATCTCCAGCACCAACAATATCGTCGCCACCACCACAGCCAACATCCCAACCACCACCACCAAAATATTAGATCCACAAAACCACCACCCCCGCCAACACGACCACCACCAACAAAATTACTACACAACCACCGCAAAACAAAGATCCAAAATCTGCACAATCACCACCATCGCCGTTTACACAACACCAACATCCACCAATAAAAACAGTCTAAAAACTCCTGATACATCGAACTGGGACACTAGCAATGTTACCTGAGGAATGCTTCTCGGGTAGTGATTGGAGCCAGCAGCGTCGCGACGCCACACACCCACAATAGCGTCGCGACGCACAGCGACGTTGCTGTGGACGGCAGTGCGAATTAGGGCAGCGTCACGACGCTGCTGCGACGCCGGCAGCAGCGTCGCGATGCTGCTGCAAATTAGGGCAGCGTCGCGAGCTGTAAATTAGGGAGGAAGGGAGGGAGAAGGGGAGAAGACATTGCCGGCAGCTATGAGGAGAGAAGACGCCAGCAACTATGAGAGAGATAGGGGTGGGGGAGTTATGTTGAAGGTGAGAAATTAGGGATTTAGGGTGGGTGGGGTGTATATAAATTAATTTTTATAATATTATTATTAATATTTAATTAAATATAAAAAACATGTATCTATATATAAAATATCTTACTTTTGCAAACTAAAACTTAAAATCTGATTTTAGAATTTAGATCTCCAAAAGTAGGGAATGGTGTAATTTCCACTTTTAATAATTTAAGACATTCATCAATAAAACCCCCGTTTGANAAAAAATTTGTATCTATATATAAAATATCTGATTTTTAAACACTAAAACTTAAAATCTGATTTTAGAATTTAGATCTCCAAAAGTAGGGAATGGTGTAATTTCCACTTTTAATAATTTAAGACATTCATCAATAAAACCCCCGTTTGAGCCCCATTTTTGGGCCAAAATATATTTTAGAATAGTATTTTATTATAAAATACGTGGTTAAAAATGAGAAAAAAAAATTGAATTTATTTGTAATATTATTTCACGGGAGAATTTATGATAAAAAATGAGTTTCGAAAAAATGAGTTTTTGGAAAAATGGTTGCCATAGACTAAATCAGATGGGATCTTATTGAATAATGCTCAAGCCACAGGCCAGACATGTTAGTGCACTTATTTTCTTTAAAGCTGGTTTGATATAGATTTTTACAAGTAAAAAATGATAAAAATCGTCTTGAGATGAACTTCGATAATTTATAAAAAATTGAAAAAATCAGTACCTTGAATCTGGTTTATTATACTATCAAGTTATATCTACTACATTCAAGCATTTAGGTTCCTTGTCTTCAATTCTTTTTATTGTTTTCCTTTTCTTTTTCTTTTCATTTTAAAATCAAAACCATGGTGAGCTAGACAAAGGAAAATTAATCACAGATATTTAGCACTAAACTAGGTAATAATTCTTACTTTGTATAATTAATAAAAATGCAACACAGATTATAAAGACTAGGTGGTGCTAGGAGTCAGTCTGGCGAAACTTTTAAAAAGTCAAAAAGTACTTCTAAATTTAAAAAGTACTTTTGAGCTTATTTTTGAATAATTTTTTGAAAGTATTTTGGAAAATCTCTTAGAGAAAGCTAACCTGAAATAACTTTCTTATAAAACTCTTCTACGAGAAAGAAAAATAAATATTAAACAATCCTCAATTTTGATATGTAACATTACTCGTCCTTATTAGGTCACACCCACAACGAAAGTAGCTGGCAAAAGAAGATTGCTCACGAATTTCCTGTCTAACAAATCGTTGATGTGACTTTTTCTTGTATTTTCTTCATCCAAGGGCTAAGAAATGCTTTCATGGACACACACAGAGAGATAGTGGGACTGGGGAGGCATGCGGGGGGTAGTGGCTACCCCTTCAAAGCTTATCTAGTTTACATTCATATTCGGTATTCATTTAACCAAATACCACCAAACTGTAGCCGCCACGTGAATGATCATATCCAAAAAGAATAAATTAATCTTATTCCCGATAAATCTAAAAGTCGTTTTCAACTACACATTCTTCCATAAAAAAATATTACACGTAAACTCAAAATGTTTTCTTATCTTTTAATTACACGTTTTTCAAAAAAATCACTATTCCAGAATACAATTTTTCCCAAAATCACATTAAAATGGAGCCGAAACATGGCTTCGCTTCATTCATTAATCTTATGGACTACCTTGAATTCTCCCTTTTTTAATATCTTTTTACACTTTTTTATCATTTTGCTATAGTTTCTTACCTCTGTGGAGCTCTACTTCTGAATATATAGTAAATTTTACACACCAATCTGGAGGAAATGACAACCTTTGTAAGTAAACAGACATCAAAGAGGAAACTAGGGGTCTGTTTCCACGGATTTTGAAAAGACAGAGATGTTTTTAAATTAAGAAATTGCTTTTAAGCCTGTTTGAATAATTTTTTAAAAGAATTTTTAGAGAAATCTAACATAATCTACAAGAAGCCGAAGGCAGAAGCTATCCCAAATAGGGCCTAAGTATCTATAGAAATCCACAAAAACGTGAATGAAAATGGATATAGTATCTGTGAGTCTTTGTGAAACTCGTAAATATAGTTTAAGACATTCTGTCAATCCCAGTACTTGGGATGGTATAGATGAAGATATGGTCTCTCGGGATCCGATTGGATTTCATTAAGAGGAGCCTTACCCTCATCCGAAGAATATCTTGCCTTAAGGATGAAGGGCAAATTCATATTTTGCTACTGCTTTAGTTTTCTATATGTATTGATCTCATTCTTGAGCCATGCAAATGAAACACGGTTCAATGAAAATATTTACAGAACAACAGAAGTTTATAGCTTAAGATCCATTATAGATGGTATTATACAGGCTATTATATAAGTAAGCAAGTCGATAAGTACATGTTCTACAGAAAACAGACAAGTCAAGGAACTGCTAGCCGACCTTTTTGTCCCAAAGATTTCCACGATGATTCAAGCCGCATCAGATGTAATTTCTCGACAAATGGTT
The DNA here is from genome assembly GCA_903798405.1 of Fraxinus platypoda. NCBI lineage: Eukaryota > Viridiplantae > Streptophyta > Magnoliopsida > Lamiales > Oleaceae > Fraxinus > Fraxinus platypoda. Next base: position 8,437 of record CAIGRT010026586.1, on the reverse strand, counting down.
CTAGAACTTCAGCCTCTTCTTCTGGGGCAAAGGCCATGCAGATGCTGAGTTCTTGGACTGCTTCCTCGTATTCTCTGTAATTTATGAAAGTTGATTTTTGTAACATTGAATAGTTGAAGATTTAGAATAGCTCGACTAACAATGGTTAAAAACATAAATGACTGGAAAATAAAGATTCGTTGTTCATACCTATTATAGTATAACATCATTCCATAATCTCGTCTCAAGGACCAGTTGTGTGGTTGCAGAATCAACAATCTTTGGGAAGCCATGATTGCGAGTCTAGAAAGGATTATAACATTCAAAAGTGTTATGCACAATCTACACAGTATTTCTCCAAAATAGTTATAATTCCAAAGTAATGAAAATAGGTATAATAATTATAGATTTCGTTGTTTACTTATTTCGGTTGGGGTTCGGGGGATTAAATTGTTATCAACATAGAGAACATTCAGCATGCACACCAGAAATGAACCCTCCACATGATTCAAATTTCTTAATTCCCTGATTCTACATGAAATCTTGCAATATAAGCATCTCCAACGAAACAGATAGGACAAATAGACACCATCGAAACAGAGCAAAAGGGGAAGTAGTAGTCCAGTCATAAAGAGAATACAAGATGGTTACCTCAGCTCTTGAGGCCGTAACAAAGGGACATTCGGACAATCATTCTTCTTAAATTTTTCATCCGCTTTCTGAATAGACCTAAGGGGAGAAGTCAGCATCAATCCGAAATTTTTTCTTGAAGCCTGTTTCCAGTAAAGCCTCTGAAATATATGTTAATCCCTTTATTTTCCATGGCCAGAAGCATAAAATTGTTGGGGGCAAAACTCAAATTTCTGAAAAAATTAATGGCAGGATAGAGCTTACAATCAAATTGGCCAAAGCAATTCCGATAATATCTCGATTTGTTGCAATGTCAAGCCCCAAGAGTGAATTACTGTTTATGTCTGAGGCCTTAGATCGGGGATCGTCCACACACTTCCCATTGACAACACTAAACAAGCTGTGTCCAGAAGTTACTTTAAATAGCTCCTGCATTGCGGCAAAGAGGTGTACCCATATGAAAATAAGCCTGTACATATATGAAACTAGGCAAATTAAAACTATAAACGCATCTTTGGTACACAGTTCTGTGATAAGACAAGGAAAAATATTTTAGCTTATTTTACTTCCTCACTGTTTTTTAGTACTATACAATCTTTCTTACCAGCAAACCATAAGATTTTACGTAATACAAGTCACTGTGGAAATGACCACAACTGGCATAAATCATGAGCTTGAAAAATCAACATACCTCAGGGTTCCCAGTTGGTGGCCATATCAAAAAATCTTCCCCAACTCGAGATCCCACAATGGTCAGATTAAGTCTTCGACAAACCTCAATATAAATAACGCTAAGCAAAATTGCTGTCAATATGGTAAAGCATAAAGTCAGCCGTGGTCTCATGCTAATAAACTCTTAACTAAAATATTATGTAAAATGTTAAGAGAATAGCTTGATGAAGATATACCGCTGGCACATCCAGAGCTTAATACAAAGTGCAGGTACGAACACTTTGAATCTGTTAATATGGATGACCTTTTGAAACCTCTCGACTCAAAAAGAACTTTGTTCACTGCCTCCAAAACTTCTAGCAAATCGCATCCTATATCTCTTGAAACCAGCTCTGCTTCGATTTCCTTGGCAATGGCATCCAACTCAGACAGCCACTCACTTATATTCTTTCCAGCTAGAGGCATAGCCTCCGCATAATCCCACCCTTCAGCATCAGATGGTGATGACAAATCTCTTCTTTCATTATGGAGTGAACGCACGTCCATCTCCCGATTTAAAGCCAAAAACGCATCATCTTCAGCAGCAACGAAAAGTAAAGCCTACAGATAAAGACTTCAAAACACATAAACAAAAGAGAAGCCAACAAATTCGCATATTTTAAAATAAGAATGAAGAAACTCAATACACAGATCAGCCAGTGTACATATTTTGCTGCCACTCATTTTAACAACTGTTCACTAAGTGGTAGCGGTAAGTCGGGAAAAGAAAAGACTGATCACCAAAATTGAAAGTGAAATGATATTGGTACCGCTGGCAGTATAACAATTGGTCACCAAATGTTAGCAGATATTCAGAAACAGAGAATATTCAATCCATAATTGAAATCCAAGATATTTGTTTACACCTTTTATAAAGGTGATTGAAAAGGAAAGCAGATCATGAAAAAAAAAAAAAAAAAAAAATTCTTTAGATTGCACATTAACTACCTCAAACACGAAGAGAGAACCGAGAATAAATATTACCTTTGCAAGTGAGATATCTTTGTCCTTGGACTGGAAAGAAATTTCCTGAGTAAATCTTTCCCTAGCAGCTTTGAGAACCTGATAGATCATCGTAATATAAATGACTGAATAAAAGAATTTCACATATTTCCCAACTTAGCAGTAAATTTTCAAAATCAACTGTGTTACTAAGTGGCTAGATTAAGTAAATAAAGTAACAACCGATATCGATAATCTGCATGGCGAAAACTCATTATAAAATCAACATAAGAACTAGATCAAACCAAAGTAATACAGTACTTCATAAGAAATAAGTCCAACCTCCTTATAGATGTCAGCTCTGGACGAATTTCGTATTTGTGCCAGAGCAGAACACAGAGGTAAATTGCTTAATCTCCTCTTCTTGAGTGCAGCATTCCCAGTTTTTGTGGCAATCAAATTGTTCCTCTTTCCTTTCCCAAAACCACTCCAAATTCCACCACAACCACCAAATTCATACCTGATGATCGTAAAGAATAAGGGATATTGGGAATTGCCAAGTACTAGTAGTAGTAGGACAAATGCTTCTCCAATCCACTTACAATAACTTTACATAAACAAGTACAATAAAAAATAGTACATCAAACTTGATATTCATAATAAATGAGTTGCATACTATTTTAAAACAAAACTAAAAAAACCCATTCAATTTTTGAATTAAAGAAGATCAAATACCTGCCACAAGATCTCAAAGAAGCCATAGCTTTAGGCATAGCTGTTGAAGATGCATTCACCCCACCAGAAACCATCATACACAACATTTTCGTGAATGAGAAAGAAAATAAATCTTCCAAGCTCTCAAGAACAGAACAAAAGGGGTGTTTTAAGAGTGAGTATTCTTGAAAATTGAGTTTAGAAGTACAAAATTTTCAAGAAAATAATAAAACGGTAACTGAAATTAGGCTCAAGGGGCAACAGATTGTGCTACTACACCCCTCAAAAAGCAGTGAATTCAGCAAGAAAAGCAAGAAGAAGAAGAAGAAGAAGAAAAAAAAAATTATGATCCAGAAAATTGAAAAATCAAGCCTTCCCTCGTTCAGAGAAAGGCTTGGGATTTAAATTAGAGAGAGGTCTAATAAAGGGGTTAATAAAAGCCATTAATGGCATTAAATTGGAACTTCCAATAGACAAGGAGGGCAAAGACAATATTGCTGATGATAAATAGAAGTATCTGCAACTAAAATTGGTATAAGAATTATAGTGGAAGCTGACACGGCTAATATTACTAAAATTCCCAAGATCCATAGTATTGGCAGCTGCAAATTGCATCATCTGAAAATATAATCAGTCAAAACCCACTCTTCTATTTAATCTTCCCTCTCTCTCTCTCAGCCTACACACACACACACACACACATACAGTCCCCCTGTATATATTTGGCTGATACAGTGGAGGAGGAGGGCTGTATCATCTCTCTGACTGTACACATGAGGCTGTACTATATATATATATATATATGAAGCCAAAATTATGGATAAGGGAAACATGTAGGCGGCTTTCGTAGGGGCTCAGCGATTCGTTGGCTCAATTCACCCCCACAAATGAGTCGAGCTGACTCGATTTGTGCTCAAGATGGATCGTGCCACTGATGGAATAGCAAAAAATTTTGTGTGCGTCGTCCATCGACTCGTAAAAATTGGCTCACGAGCCAAGCAAAAATAACTTCCTATGTGACCTCGTCCGGCTCATGTTATTGGCTCGCGCCCTACACTTTGTTGCAGTTTTTGCAGCCGTTGAATCGCGTCAACAATTGTATTTTTGCAACATTCAATAACGGCCACATTTCATGTTGGCTAGTTGGTGGATCGATCCAAACTCAACAGTGGACGGGTCGAGTGGCTTGAATCGGCCTATTTAACACTCTAGATACATTCGAAAGAGGAAACTAGTTAATAGAGCGGACTTGGTAATAAAATCTAATTATTTCCTCCGAATTCGTACCAATTTGAGGAATTAATTTTATTCAAATTTTTAGTAGATTTTTCGTGAATCGTATGAAATGTGTGATTAAAATATAAATGTTGATTTTAAATTTAATTTTAATTCACATTTTAAAAACAAGGGCTAAATGATTGAGAGAATACAGGATAATGATTGAATTGAATCCACAATTATATGAGGATTTATTTATTGCGATAACAGAGACACTATTATTAAAGAAATAGTATTTGGTAAGAAATGAAATCAGTGCGAGACAGGGATAAGGTTGTTTGATTAATAAGAAAGAGATAAGCCAGGGGGACATACACTAGCTCTTTTACGTATTTGTCCAGTCTCAATTTGTCAAGTGATGAAAATTGATTTTTTAATTAATTTTTTAGTTAGTATTTTCTTTACTAAATAAATCCAAAATTCAAGACTTTAAATTTTTGTTATTATTTAGATGTTAATTGTTGATTAAGATTTATCATTAATTACGGTTAGTCATTTATTAAGATTAATCGTTAATTATATTATTTTAGTTGTTATAAATAAGGATTGTAGTCTCAACGGCAGGAAGTTGTCTTTTGGAATAAAAAAAATAAAAATAAAAATTAATTGTTGACATTTTCTTCAATTTTCATAAATTCTTGGTATTTGCCTTTTAAAATCAACGAGTCCAAATTCTTTCTCTCCTTTTTTTCTTGTTTGAATCAAAGAGTTTGATGCTTGGATTTCTGGTATTCTTAGGAATCAATATAAATTAAAAGGATCGTGTTGTAGTATTTCATTGAAATCAAACGGAACTTCGATAACGTTAGTCAATTTATTTATGCTTCTAGACCTACATCACACAGTCTGTGTGAGATTACTTACTTTCACGTATTTCTAATGATTTTTGAAAATATGGATCCGACTCTAAATAAGGTGCAACTCATGATTCACGGCATGATCCATGCCTATCATCACATACGTTTCAAAACTTTTAAGGTAGACTGAAGTGAGACAGATGGATGCACTAACTACATCATTTAGAAGTTTAAATCGTTATAGGATATTATGTGCGTTCATATTGGGCTTAGTTTTCAACTAAAAATTTGATGGGACAATTACATAATTACAAAAGTTTCAAAATACGTTTTCAAAAATAAAATAAAACTTGTGAATTTTTTTTCCAAGAACAGGATGGTCATATTTTGTGACCACTGATAAAAGTTTTTTGACCTATAATTTAATTAATCAAGTTACTGTCACAATAACACAAACTTTTTTTGTCATGATTGCATAATAGTCATACAATGTCACTATCAAAAAGACATAAAGTGCAGGTCATAATTAGATATTTTAGTCTCAAATCACATATTTTATTAGGTTACTTATTAGTTACAAATTACTCAATTAATCGATCACAATTACTCTTCAGCTCACTTCACCCATCCAAATTCACTACTAGCGGCACCACTGACTGTCACCACCGCCTCAAATCCACAACCTCCACCATCACCTCAAAATTCCCTATCACCTCCAAGAGTCAATCCACTGTCATTATCTCCACCTTAAAACATGCCTCAAATACCTACCACATCTTCAATCAAATCTCAATCACCACCTTCACCTTCAATAGACCACAAATCCACCACCACCTCTACATTCAAACCACCATCACCTTCAGCACACCTCAAAATTCATCATCATACAGATAAACCACCTATGTATAATCATAGATGCAACACAAAAGTAGAAAGCACATTCTGGTCCGTATTGTGAAGACTCATGGTTGGATTAGTGGGAACGCTATTAGTGTAGGTCTGCTACGGTGGGTCTCGTTGACGATGGGTGGATCCAAGGTTTTTGGTTCGCGACTATTTCAGCTTCGAAAGCTTTTTTGCAAATTTGTGGCCCCCATATGGTGTTTTGGGGCCAATCAAATGTGGTAGTTGTGTTTAGGAGGTGATTCTTCTGACGGTGGGTGGTGGGAAGTGGTGGCTGGTGATGGTGATGGCGACAGCGACAACGAGGGCGACCTACGAAGTTTGTAGGGTTAAATGGGGGTTAGGGGTGAAATGGGGATGGTAGTGGGTGTGGAATGAGCTAGGGTGGGTTGACACCTAATTTTTGAAAAAAATTCATCCGACCTGATTATTGAAAGCTTGTCTGGGAGAAATTTTTCACAAATTTTGAGTAAAAATCTTAACGTTATACAGGAAGGATTTTGACCAAACCAAGCGGAAATTTGAAAATGGAGTCAATTATTGCGGCTCCAACGGTCAGATTTTTGCTAAAACTCTGATTAAAATTTCTCCCAGACAGGTAACTTAGTACTTTATTAATTTTTTTTACCATAAAAATTCAAATTGTTAGACATCGTTATCCATTTATACATTTGCCCTTGTTTGAGTCCCATTTTAATCAAAATTACTTTTTTCAAAAACTCATTTTCAACTGTATATTTTTTCAATTAAATAATTATATACTTAAATTCAAAAATTTTCCCTATCCTTTATCATACATTTTTTAAAAAATTACTATTCCAAAATTTATTTGTTTTTGAGTCCCATTTTTTCAATTTTTTTTTAAAATTCATTTTTAATCACACTTTTTCAATAAAATAATTTTAGCTCCTGTTTGACACCCATTCTCTCTCTCTTTCTCATTCACTTTCTTCATTTCAACCACACATTTTTCAAATAAAATAATATTACACACAAATCTAAAACTTTTCATCATTTTTCCACCATACATTCTCCCATCAATCACTATTCCAAAAATTTTCAACCCATTAAGAGCTTGTTTGTCTCCCATTATTGGGAGAAAATTAGTGTAATGAATAGTATTTTTTAGAGAATGTGTGGTTGAAAATTAAAGTAATTTTATTGGTTTGTGTGTAGAATTTTAGCCCCTGTTTGTCTACCATTATTGGGAGAAAATTAGTGTAATGAATAGTATTTTTTGGAGAATGTGTGGTTGAAAATTAAAGTAACTTTATTGGTTTGTGTGTAGAATATTTTATTAGGTGAATGTGTGGTGGAGAATCTTACTGTAGCAAACAATTTTTTGGAAGAATGATAGACAAACAGGGGCTAAAATGGGTGTCAAACACTCCATTAAATGTAAATTAAAAAAATTTTAATCACACATTCTTTAAAAAAATATTATTCAAAAACACATTTTCTCTTAAAATGAGGCTCATGCCAGAGCTAATCCAAAATTGTCTTTTTGTGTAAAATCTGTGAAAATTTTTGTGTACTTATAGCATTTTTCAAAGAATTATTCTTGTGGTACATCACAAGTTACACAAGAGTGCGCCCCCCTATTGGACCGATGCCCCCACCAATTGTAAGGCGTCGGCTGTTCATGTGTAACTTATGTACCACAAGAATTGTCATTTTTCAAAAGGTGTCGAACAAGGGCCTTTTGTTTAGTATGCGCTGTGGGGTCGAGTTTTATCCTATTTTTATGAGGTAGCAGGTAATTGAGAACTGTTAATGATTGGATCAACTTTTTGAGGGTATGATTACGTGGGGTCACCGCACACTGACGTTTGCCTGTGGGGACTGTGGCATGTTGGCATCCACTATCCAATTTCGCCCCTTTTTCATGGCATTTTTGAATACTAAACTTTTGAAGAACGTGTTACGAAAAAATTTAGGCCCCGTTCGGGAGGGATTAAAAGTCAATTAAAATTGAAAATATGGTCGTTATTGGGTCTCACTCGTCTAATAAAAGTCAACAATAACAACTATATTTTCAATTTTAATCTGATTTTAATCCCTCCCATACAAGGCTTTAAATTTATAGAAAGAATATTTTATTATGTAATTGTGTGGTTAAAAATTAGTATGTAAAACAAATAAAAAATTAAAATACAAATTTCAAAAACAAATTTTTGAATAGTAAACTTTTGAAGAACGTGTTTTATATATTTTTTGGAATTTACAACATTTCAATTACACATTTCATCATTTTTTGCCAAAATCAATTCAAAATCTGATTTTAATCCCCCATCAAACATGAGCATAATGAGTAAATCAATCAAATTTACTCGTTTTTTGGATTAAGCTCTCTATTTTAATGTATTTTGAGAGAATATATATTTTGAAATAGTGGTTTCTTGGAGAATATTCAAATATAAGGAAAAAAGTTTGGTTTACGTCAAATATTATTTTATGTAATAATGTATGATTGAAAATGAATT
>CAIGRT010026584.1:0-11492 GCA_903798405.1 Fraxinus platypoda | reverse complement strand
TTAATAGCCCACAGAGAAAGCAGCAGGCAGACAAGCAGAAGGGAAGAAACGGAGAAATGGAAGAATTTACCTGATGAGCCATGCTACATTACCAGACGGGTGGCTCACGGAGTTGTTCCAGACTACTCACATTCAGGGGGGGTGGGTATTTTTTTGGACATTTTTTATTGCACGTGGGGCCCACCCCATTGAGAGAGAGCCTGTAAAACATCTGTAATCCAAAGCCTGGCAAAGTGGAATTATCCTTTGTGAAATAGAAGGGAGATGTCACTTCATGGTAATGGTCCTCAATTGGAGCCATTAATGTTGATGGAGAAATTCTTATCAACAAACTGTACTGGATCCAAATTTTCAGCCTCACAACTTTCAACACATTTTGTCGCCTTTTACAATATCTTCCATGTTAATGTCATATATATTGGTGTAAATATACATATATATTTATATTCACTCATTTTTCTAATTAGACATGAAAAACAATATTTATCGCGGTGTACCTTGTGCCTGCCACCCGTCTATAATGATTGTCGCCCTGATAATAAAAAAACAAAAAAATAAATAAAATGAAAAGACTATTTGATTTTGATACATGGGATATCGATTAATGATGAGTTAATACTTATTTAACGAGTATTGTACTTTATTTGATTAACTGAGATAATATGTAGGTTTCATTGTTATCTAATAAAATAGTTAAATGCTTTTTTTATGAAAGAAAATAGTCAAAAATGTTATGACATACAATACAGAAAGATACATTTTAGTCGATTAGATGAAAAATTATGAAACTATTGATGCAAAATAACTTTTAATTTTCATGGTGAAAATGATACACATTTTGATGTTTTAAGAATAAAATAGACATTAATGTTTCTTTCAGGTCCTTGTTTGATGGAGATTAAATTCTGATTTTTTGGAAATTTCGATAAAAGTCGACGAGAAGTGTGGTTGAAAAGTTACGAAACATATAAAATATGTGGTTAAAATTTATTTTTCCCTTTGATCTCCTACTTTATTCGTACTAATCGAATTCAATTTTCCGACTGAACTTTGAGTAATAAAAAAGATAGAAAATGAGGGATGAGCAAGTGTATAATACTTATTAAAAAGAAATTATTTGTTTGGCAGAAATTATGAGTTGTTGAAATTTATAAATTTATAAAATTGAAAGACCAATAAATAGGTAATAGTTAATAGTTATGAGTGGTACAAAACTACACGTAGCATTTAGATTAGCCAAACGGCCAAATTTTATTTTAAAGAGGAAGCAAATAATTTATCTTCGACAAGGAAGAATTCAATTCTTGAAATTGCAAACATATTCCAAGTTCTTCTGCTTGAATTCCTGTTCCCAGCAAGTAAAGTTTTTTCACATTGAGGGCCCATTTCTTCTTTGAAAATGATACATATTTTAGCGCCAGAAACGGTTAGAAATCGGAAATGAAGTGTCTTTTCTTGACCATCAGGTGTTGCAAATGATGGCCACGTATATTTCAAATTCTATTTATTATGTGAACATTATCTTTCCATTATCTCTTCTTCTGGTTCAGATTGCTCTGTACAGTAAAGTTTTGCTTGGAAAGTTACTCACAGTGAAGCTGGAATAATTCGTTTTGTCCGTACTGCATTTGGCTTCAAGGTTGTGTTTATTCCCCCCTTTCAGTAATTTCTTTTATGGGTTATTTTAATATTTATGTTATGTTGCATCATAATATTTCTGTTTCTGTTCATGTTGGAGTTTGCCATTTCTTGAAGATAGGGAAAAATAGTATTAATCTATGTTTACTTGCTAATTTTGTGTACTATCATGTTAAATGATTGCTAATTATGGGAGTGTATAATTGTTTTTTGTTTCTCATAGTGCTTCTTTTGTTGATTTCTAATAGAGAGAAATTACTTTGACATAGAAAATGGGCCGAGTTCACGATGGGTGCGATGAAATTCTTGTAATTCGTTCACTGTGAAGAGAAATGGAAATGGAGTCATCAATTGCTGCTAATGGAGACGAAAGGCGATCGATAGAAGTGTTTGAACCAGTAGGAAATGGGGATGTTGGGATGTCTTCTATTAGTTGGAATGACAATAATGATGTGCAAGTACTTGAAATGCAAGGGGGAGTGTCTAGAATTCCTACCGGCAATAAAGAGGCTGTAAATAAATGGATGGCGTTTGAGGCTGAGCCTAGTGAAACTAAGATCACTTCTGCAAGTGATGAATCTAACATTGTTCAAAGGACTGCAGAATGGGGACTTACGATTGGGACAGATGCTGGAGATGGTGTCTTTCGTATGAACTCAAATTATTCATTTGGAGACGGAGAAAGAAGCAAGAACTCCTCAGAGAGATTTGGGGCTGGCTCTATGAGGACATCAGAGGAATCGAATATTGGATCTGAATTCCCGAGGGTATCTCAGGAACTAAAGGATGCTCTGGCAACATTGCAACAGACTTTTGTCGTCTCTGATGCTACCAAACCTGACTACCCCATTGTGTATGCCAGCAGTGGCTTTTTCACAATGACTGGTTATTCTCTAAAAGAAGTTATTGGGAGGAACTGGTAAGTTCAATATATTTTCCATCTGTATGTGTTCACATTGAAGCATTTCTTACTTGTTCAGTAAGGTGGACTGCATGCGCTAAAGAAGAAAAAAAAGCTGAAATCTTATTTATGGTACTGTATAGTCGAGTTCAGTACTTCTCACGAAACATGTCTTTAACGAACTCCCGGAATTTGAATATAGGATTGGAACTTCTACTCATCCTGAAATACCAGTCCTCATCTCTGAGTTTTAGCACTTCAAAATTATTTTCAAGCAATATGAGAGAGATTCTTGTGAGATTTAATGCTTATTGATCAATTTTCTAATCTTTTATTGAAACTTAAGTGGGCATGATATTAGCACCTTCGAAACTATTCTCATGAAATCTGTATTGGGAAAATGTTTGCATTAACTCTTTAAAACCATTTTTTCGCATGTTTAAATATGCATGCATGTGTAAATTGAATTGTCATCTCTTTGTTTGCATAGAATATATTGTTAAGCTATGAAGCTAAGCATTGTGCTTCCTTTTTAAGACTTTTAGATGTTCAACTTTTCAAGGCTGATAGGTTCCTGGAAATGAAAAGGATCTTACCACAGATCTCAATCCATATACGAAGTTTAAACTTATTTTACCAAGATCAACTGGTAAAAAGGTTTAGCTTCGATCTTCTTTTAGCTTAAGTTTTTAATTTCTTTTTCTGTTCTAAGATCTATAATCAGAGCATGTAATTCTTACTGGACTTGGAGACAAAATAACTTGACTATTGGATTCAAAACTAAGAAGTTTCTCTATGAAGAGTGAATTACATGTGTCTTAGTCGCCCCTACTGGAAATCATGTGTTTTCTTGACTCAATTAGTTTGAAAGGTAGGCTTATTAGTTGAGCCATTTCAAAATTTTGAAATAATTAAATAAAATGGAACCCGAGGAAGTGGTTGAAGGTGGTCATCCTTTTCTTTGTTCAGCCGGTTCCTGCAGGGCCCTGAAACAGATCAGAATGAGGTGGAGAAGATACGAAATGCAACAAGAACTGGGAAAAGCTATTGTGGGAGGCTTCTCAACTACAAGAAGGATGGTACCCCCTTCTGGAATTTGCTGACAGTCACTCCGGTCAAAGATAACAATGGACGAACCATAAAATTTATTGGGTAAATTTTTCCTCCATTGCTGCTTTCTGACTGCAGTATAACAATTTCTCTTGGTATGACAAATGCAACACTTTCTGGCAGAATGCAGGTTGAGGTCAGCAAATACACAGAAGGGGTAAATGATAAAGAACTACGACCAAATGGATTACCCAAGTCATTAATTCGTTATGATTGTGAGTAGTTCAAGTTAGCTGTTCTCAATAACTAAATTCTTTTCGAAATCTTATTCTGTATGTTGTCTTAGCTCGTCAGATGGACAAGGCTTTAGGATCCATCACAGAGGTTGTACAAACTATTAAGCATCCACGATCTCATATGAAGTCTCTGAGTCATGAAACCACTGCCACGAATGAAAATGACAAGTTAAATCTGGATTATATGCTCCCTGGACCAGCTGAATTGGATAATACAGGTGCACCTGGACGGAAAACCTCTCAACTGGATTCAAGAAATGACTTACCTCTTAAGAGTACTAGTCGGTATACTAGCAGCAGGTCTAGCAAATCTGGCCGCAATTCTTTGACTAGGTCAGTTCTTCTTGCTTTCCCTTTTTCACTTCTCCAATGTAAACAATACTGTTCTATATAGCTGGTAACTATCTTTTATTGGAAAGGTGATGGGTTGTACAAGAAACTCCATGCAATTCAAAGGAAAAGCAAACTTGATTGCCCATGACAGCATCTGTCTATTGGATAGAAATCAGTCTTGTTAAAACGATAGTTTAATTTTCTGCAGGTTCAAAGGGAGGTCTGCAAGTATGCAAGAAAATGAACTAAGAATAATCGAGCCAGAGATTTTGATGACGAAAGAGGTAGAACGAACAGACAGTTGGGACCGTGCTGAAAGAGAAACGGATATACGTCAAGGCATTGACCTGGCAACAACACTTGAACGCATTGAAAAGAATTTTGTGATATCAGACCCTAGACTTCCTGATAACCCAATTGTAAGATCATGTCTACATAGCAAAGTTTCAGTCCAATCTTTTTGTTCAGTTTCACGAAACTCATAACTTTTTTTTTCCACACATAAATAATCATTTTGACCTTTACAAATTCCATCTTTATGTTTTATGTTTGTTATGGTTTACCTCAATGTCTAAGAAAAGTTTTCTATTCCATTTTCTTTCTTGCATCACTCTTTTGTTGATATCTTGCTCCAGATATATAAAAATGTGGTTTTTAACTTGCAGATATTTGCATCTGATAGCTTTCTTGAATTGACGGAATATACGCGTGAAGAAATTTTGGGAAGGAACTGCAGGTATGAATGTTTCTACTTTGTGAAACTTCCATCTTAAATGCTGTTCTTCCATATCCCTCATGGTAGATGTCCTTTTGTGGAATTTTTCCTGTTTTTAACTTGTCACGGAAACTCATTGTTGCCTAATATAGTCGAAATAATTCCAGGTTTCTTCAGGGACCTGAAACTGATCAAGCAACTGTTTCAAAGATTAGAGATGCTATCAGAGAGCAAAGAGAAATTACTGTTCAGTTAATTAATTACACTAAGAGTGGTACAGTATAGCATTCAATATTCTGAAGATACATGTCAACGTTTATTATGGACTTGGACTTACACGTCTTTTTGAAAATAAAAAAAATATAGGCAAGAAATTCTGGAACTTATTTCATTTACAACCTATGCGTGATCAGAAGGTGCCTACCGATATCAAATCTAGTTTCTTGGTTATTGACCCTAAAGAATCTTTAATTAATTGACACTGAAATTTTGTTCATTATCTTTCACAACTTTCTCAGGGGGAACTCCAATACTTTATTGGTGTCCAACTAGATGGAAGTGATCATGTGGAACCACTGAGAAACCGTCTCTCTGAGAACGCAGAGCAAAAGAGTGCTAAGCTGGTAAATCTTTTGTCATCATCTTTTTTTCTTTGTGAAGAACTTGGAGGGAGTTCACTGGGATTTTATCTATTTCTTGATCACACAATTGAATTCAAGTACAAGGAAGACGGAAGATAAGTACTTGCTGAAAAAATAAGTAAACAAATATGTTTGTCCTCGCTGTACTAGTTTAAAGTTTGAGATGATGTGGTTTAGCAGTGCTACTAAATCCTAAGATAGTAACTAGGCAGTGTGTAAAATGCCCACTCCCAAAATTTAGTTTAACGAGGAAATATGGAATTCAAGGAGAGATCTTGCACCTGATCATAAACCAGATAGTTGAGTAAACCATCTGCTGCTTGATTGCACTCTCCCTGGAAATCATGTCCAAACACGAGGTTACAGCAAAACCTTCTCATTCTAACAATATTTCAAGATATGAAAGGGACTGAAACATTAATCTTTTTGCATCAATTAGTATCTTAAAATTATCACCTATCATCACCAACCAAATATTAAGACAGAGTTAACGACCAGTTAACAATGCTTTTGCTTTAGCCTCATCTCTTAAGATACCTAGTAGCCCAAAGATGAACAATCCTATAATGATCATGAGCCAATTCATCTCAAGGAACAGCTGAGTTCTTTTTCCAAACCATTTTAATTTCAAGCTTGTCTAGTTGAAAGAAATCTATATAAGCTATTTATGTTGCCTGCATTAGTAGAGCCTTCTATGACTGACAGAAATAAAATTGAGCAAATGCAATGAGTTCCATAATTATTTCTCCTAAAGAGGACTTACGAAAAAATGGCATTCAAGTCATGCATGGATATTAAGATATCCAACTGAATTTACAAAGATGTCTTCACGGCCAGTATATCTCATATGAAAATAAGTGCAAGTATTTGCACTTACAAGCTTTAGCATTGCTGATAGCAAAACAAAGATTGTTGATCCAAGCTTGATCATCTCAATTGATCAGATTGGTCATCTTTTCTAGAATGAGAGAGCCTCTTGTGGAAATAATTCTCATTGACATAACATAGGTACATGTCTGTATAAATAGGGCTACATCAGAAGAATAGAAGGAAAGAATAAAAAATGCTAACTTCTAAGGTAACTAAGTATCCTAGGATATTCACACATTTAAAGCCGAGATTCTCTTAAGAGAAATATGAAACTTTCCAACACCCCCCCTCAAGTTGGCTTGAAGATATCTTCCATGGCCAGCTTGTTAATGAAATTTTCAAACTGTTTTTTCGGCAGCCCTTTTGTCAGTGTCTGCTACTTGCTCAATTGTCGAGATATATGGCAGCCATATTACTCCATTTATTTTCTCTTTAATAAAATGCTTGTCTACCTCTGCATGTTTTGTTCTATCATGAAGAACTGGGTTGTGAGCAATAGTTATTGCAGCTTTATTGTCACAATATAGTTTCATTGGTAGTGAATTAATAACCTTTAATTCTTCCAGCAACCTTTTGATCTATAGAACTTCAAAAATTCCATGAGCAACAACCCTAAATTCTGCCTTTGCACTATTCCTTGCCACCACATTTTGTTTTTTGCTGCGCCATGTCACTAAATTTCCTTCAACAAAAGTGCAATAGCCGGAAGTTAATCTTCTATCAGTGACACTTCTAGCCCAATCTGCATCAGTGTATACTTCAAACTGTAAATTCCCATGTTCTCCAAATAATAAACCTTTACTTAGAGTCCCTTTTAGGTACCTTAAAATCCTATACACAGCATCAAAGTGCTCGGGTCCTGGTGAGTGCATAAATTGACTTACCATGCTTGTTGCAAAGGCTATCTCAGGACGTGTATGAGAGAGAGAGAGGAGTTTCCCTACCAATCTTTGGTATTGCTCTCTGTTGGTCACTTCTTCAGCCTTAGCTTATTGGAGTTTTATGTTTGGCTCGATAGGTGTTTCTGCTGCTTTGCACCCTACCAGACCAGTTTTTCCAAGTAAATCAAGCACATACTTGCGTTGGGAAACAAAAATTCCTTTCTTTGACCTTGCAAATTCCATACCAAGAAATACTTCAAGTTGCTTAAGTCTTTGATCTCAAATTCTTGCGCAAGAATCTTTTTAAACCTCTCTAGCTCATTTCTATCATCACCAACATATATAATAAGGATAGCTATTTTATCTCCACTAGCGTGTCTATAGAACATAGTAGGAACGGTTTGACCTTGGCAGTAGCCGTGACTCTTTATTACCTTCTCAAAGCATTCAAACCAAGCTCTAGGAGATTGTTTGAGTCCAAACATTTTTTTTTACTTAATCTGCACACCTTGCCTTTGACACCTTTCCCTTCAAATCTTGGTGGTAGATCTATAAAGACTTCATCCTCTAAGTCTTCATTTAAGAAGGCATTCTTCACATCTAGTTGGTATAAGGAGTTAGAGTGAGATGCTAGAGAAAGTAACACACGGATTGAGTTCATCTTGGCTGCAGGAGCAAATATTTCCTGGTAGTCAATTCCATATGTTTGAGTGAACCCCTTCATCACAAGTCTTGCTTTGTACCTTTCTATACTTGCATCAGCCTTGAACTTTACTGTAAATACCCATTTATAGCCAACAGTCTTCTTCCCCTTCGGTAGGTCACCAATTTCCTAAGTGTCGTCAGCAATTAGTGCATCCATCTCTTCTTGAACAACCAATCTTCATTCCGGGTGATCCAGTGCTTCCTGAATGGTTCTTGGAATAGACAGATGAGAAACATTTGAAGTAAAGGCCTTATGAGTATCGAAGAGTATGATATGATAGATGGTTGGAAATAGGATGTATGGTACATGTTCTAACTCCTTTCCTAAGGGCAATAGGCAGGTTAAGATCCGAAGAATTATCAAAAGATAGATCTAGAGAAGAAGTACCTAGAGTATGTTGAGGAGGACCAGCTTGTGTAGGTGATGATGATTGGCCTTGCTCTGGATTTGAAGAAGGAGCTCTATTGTTTTGATGATCTCTTCTTCTGGTATAAATACAGAGCTCAGATGAGGGAATATTTGATAGTACTCTCCCTGTTTGTGAATCAGGATTGCCTTGTATAGGTAGACTAGGATTGCCATTATTTTCACTGGTTAAGGCATAGGTTTCTCGACCCTTTAAAGAATCAATGTCAATGTCAAGGAAAATATTGGGAAGAAGCTTACAGTTTTCCAGAACTCATCTTCATTTTCCAGTTTCTCCCCCTGAATATAGTTATGGCCTAAAAAGGGCTGATTTTCAATAAAACATCCATACTGATGTGAATTTTTCTGGTTAGAGGAAACATTTGTACCCTTTTTATTAGGAGCATAGCCAAGGAAACCACATTTTCCTACCCTAGGATCAAGCTTGGATCGAAGATGGGTCGGTATATGAACAAAAACAGTGTATCCAAACACCTTTAGTTGCAACTCATGTTATCTGACAAGTAGGAAACAATTTTTTTAGGCAATCTAAGGGAGTAATGTATTTTAAAACTCGAGTAGGAATCCTTTTAATGAGATAACATGTAGTTAAAATAGCATCACCCCATAAAAATTTAGGAACATGTATTGAAAACATTAGGGCCCGTGTAACCTCTAACAAGTGACGATTTTTCCTGTCAGCAATGTCATTTAGTTGTGGGGTGTCACGATAAGTAGATTGATGTTGAATACCCTTTGTTGAGAGAAAGGTTCCTAAGCATTTGTTAAAATATTCAGTACTATTATCGGTTCTAAGGATACTGACTTTTGTTTGGAACTAGGTTTCAACCACATTATAAAAATTCTGGAAAATTCTTGCAACCTCAAATTTATCACACAACAAGTACACACAACACAAACGTGTATGATCATCAATAAATGTAACAAACCATTTTTTACTAGAAGTAGTAGTGATTTTTGAGGGACCCCAAACATCACTATGGCTTAAATAAAAAGGTTTGGAAGAATGATAAGTTTTTGATTGATAAATACTTCGGTGACTTTTGGATATGTGGCCAACATCACAATGAAGAGAATTACAATCTAAATTTTTAGATAAGCTAGGAAACAAATGTTTTAAATAGAGAAAAGTAGGATGTCCTAGTCTAAAATGCCAAAGCATTATTTGTTCACGTACAGAATCAGATCTAGTACTACTACTCAAACCCTAAGCTTGTTTATTGTTGAATAAGTCTCATCGAAGTAGTGGAGTCCATCAATCATCCTAGCACTGCCAATCATCCTCCCCAAGAGTTGGTCCTGAAATTCACAATGGAAATCAAAGAAAGTGTCACAACAATTAGAGTTCCATGAAAGTTTACTAACAGACAACAAAGTTACAGGCAAGTTTAGGGACGTGAATGACATATTTGAGTTCTATTTTTTCAGAGATTTGGACAGAACCTGTTCTAGCGATGGATGAAAAACTTCCATCTGCAATTCTAATCTTTTTATTATCAGAACGGGGAGAATAAGATTGAAACAACTGAGAGGTACTAGTCATGT
This sequence comes from Fraxinus platypoda, assembly GCA_903798405.1. Classification (NCBI taxonomy): domain Eukaryota; kingdom Viridiplantae; phylum Streptophyta; class Magnoliopsida; order Lamiales; family Oleaceae; genus Fraxinus; species Fraxinus platypoda. Next base: position 1,490 of record CAIGRT010026584.1, on the reverse strand, counting down.
GATCAGATGCACCCGAATCAATAATCCATGGTACAAGATTTGAGCTACAAGGGTAGGCACTAGAGTTATCACCTGTTTGAGCCAATGAACCAGTAGGAAGACCGGATGTAGAAATAGATTTCAGCAGTTGAAGAAGATGATCCACCTGCTCATCACTTAGGAAATTAGCTTCATTGGCTTTAGGGACTGCATGATTGTTGCTGGATGGTCTAGATTTGTCGTTCTTCCAATTTGCCGGCTTTCCATGGAGTTTCCAGCAATTTTCTCGAGTGTGGTGTGGCATCTTGCTGTAGTCACACCTTGCTCGAGGCTTATCTTCCAGCCTCCTTCGATTAGAGGAAGGTCGCTGTGCAGAAATATTGGTGGTAGCCAAAGGGCAGGATCAACTAGAGCAAAATTTTCCAGTCTTATCCTCCTCGTTCTTCATCATCACACTCCTTCGACAATCTTTTCATCGTCCTTCAGAAAATATTTCCCCGAGTGGGAGTAGAGGCCGTCTCCCTAGGATTCTTTCCCTTCATCAAACTCGTCATTAAGTCCAGCCAAGAATTTAAAAATTCTTGCATTCTCCACCATCTTCTTATTGTGTTTGCTGAAACGAATCGATTCTTGAACTTAAAACACTTTATTAAAACATAAAAGTTTTCAAAAGAAATAGGAAATTAAGAACAACACTTTTAAACTTAAAACTTTCAAAACTAAAATGATGTGATTATCAAAAACATCATTAAATCCATAACATTACTAAAATGTTTTATTAACCACTGTTGCGTGCTTGCCCAACCGCCATCCATCTCGAATCACCTATAAAAAAAATTCATATTTCATAAAATTGCATGTTAGGTAATCATGATTTCGTAAATAACATAATATAATTCAATCAATATCACATATCTTTCTACCCGATTTGAGACACCGAAGATTAGAACATAGCATCGCGTGATGATGGCCTTAACATTCCTCAAAATATATATTTTTAAAAAAAATTCAGTGAACAATGACTGCGCGGTCACTGTTCACTATGAATAATCTCTCTTTTTTCTTTTTTTCTCTACAGAAACGTAAACTTGCTCTGATACCATTTGAAACGAATCGATTCTTGAACAATCACTTTATTAAAACATATAAGCTTTCAAAAAAAAAAAAGAGAAAATTAAGCACTAATTTAAACTTAAAATATTCAAAACCAAAATAATGAGATTGTAAAAAAAAAATCAGTAAATCGTAACATAACATTATTAAAATATTTTATTAACCACCGTTGCGTGCTCGCCCAATCTTCATCCGTCTCGAATCACTGATTAATTATTACCTATAAAAAAAATTCATGTTTCATATGAGATGATGATCTCAATAAGTGAAATAACGTAACATGAAAAATAGAAGTCCATGAGATTCGTGAACATACTTGATGAGACACAAAATTATAAGAACCAAACTTCGTGATTCTAATTTCGTGCGTAGCGCTACTAAACTCCATGATTTCATAA
>CAIGRT010026574.1:10000-16729 GCA_903798405.1 Fraxinus platypoda | reverse complement strand
CCCCCCCCCCCCCCCCCCCCGAACCCCCCATGTGATCCCCTTTTCTTGGTTTTCATTGAATTGTTTTTCCCACCACTTTGATGGGAAAATGGTTTTCCACCCCTTTTTTTTTTATTAGCAATGGAAACAAATTCTATCCTCAATTGTGACAAATTATATCCCTTTAATGGACAATTTTCATGTAAAACAAAGTCAAACGAACACCAAAGGATCCAAAATTTCAGTATTTTTCACTTCGAAAATTATACTAATCAAACACAATTAATTGACAATTCCCAGGAAAATAATTTTAGACAATTCAATTCCCTAGAATTCATTTTCTTTCCAACCAAATTCCACTATTGCAATCAAACGGACCTTTAGTTCCATCATCTACTGAATTCACAACCTATTGGTCTACAATGTTAACTGCCATTTCCTTCTGTCTCCAATTTGAATCTGAGATGGTACATAAGGTGGGACCATATGTTTGAGTTTTCAAATTCTAGTGTTCTTTCGATGAAGGTAGTTTTTGGGTTGCTATATCTATTTTTTTTTAATTAAGAAAATAAGCCTTAATGTTACGAAGGGTTTTGCCCGTTCAAAGGCCTTGTCAGCTTAAGTTTTAATAGATCATTGATAGCTGGTAAATTTTCAGTTGTTTTTGCATGTTCATTTGACCATGGGATTATATGTGCATAATTTTTTATGAGGAGAAATGTGGAAGTGTCAAGTAGAAAGTCTTCTTGTGACTTCCTAGATTGTATAAAGTCTCAGCATTGAAAAATGTTCCCATTATTTTTGTTTGTTTAATTTTTGAAATTAATTCCATTGCCTGAATTTTTTACAAAGAAACCAGGTATATCCTCTTCCTTATGCATCCTCAAGAGCGTTTCTTATTTACTGGAATCATTTTACTTGAATAATATAGGATGAATTACCTGGATTCTAGTTCTATCATCAGCTATGGGTTCGAATTTAAATCTCAATTTTATGGTAGACTTCTGTGGAATGTACGAGGAAAGTTATTAACAAATTATTCTCACACTATATTGAGGTTAGATTTTTTGTGGTGTAGCTTTTTGAGAAATGTTGGATGTAATGGATTCGAGAATTTTTTCCGAGAAAAGAAAAACTACTTAACAATTTATGGGAGAGAGTAGAGTTTTTGGCTTCTTTATGGGTGTCTACATCTAAGGATTTAAGGAGTTTCACTTATCATAGTTCTTGGTTAGAACTTAGAAGAATGTGGTGTATCCTTGATTTCTTATATTTCAAGACTCCTCCACTTGACGTATGTATCTTTATGTCATGATTAATATAAATATGTTTTCTATAAAAAAAAAAGTTGGAAAGAGTGGTGCGACAACCATAAGAATATGGAGGTGCAACAGTGGGGGTGCCAACGTGCTTTTTATGTCGAGAACCAAGAAATACAGCAATCGGAGACTTGCATGCTAATCCTTGTTGGATAGTCCTGCCTATTGGACACAGAATTCTAGTGTTATGATGGGTTGTTATTTTGCACAAAAAAAGCAATACATTATTACCCATAGATTTTGGGCTAACTTCATGAGTGTTTTTTGCTCATGCTAGTCAATCCAACATTATATCTACTAAGGTCCAATAAAAATCAAATCTTTTTGCAAATACCTCAAGGCCATATTAATATTGGACAGCATCTTCTTCTTCTTACTCGTTCTGTTGTATCAATGTTGTGAATGGCAGCTTCATTAGGTCTACGCTAGAAGTTCCTCAGCCACCTAAGTTCTCATTCTCATGATTTATCTTCAATTCGTGCCATCCTACTTGTTAACATGTATCTTCATTTTTTGTTTTGTGTTAAGAGTATAACCACACGTTCATCTTATTCCTTCTTTTTGTTGCATTCATCTTATAATGATTTGTCTTTTAACAGTCTTACGCTCAATCGTATAACATAGATGGCTTAATAAGCATTCTATAAAGCTTGTGCTCTAACATGACAGGTATCTTTTGATCATGTAGTGTTCCCGTTGTATTTCTCAATTTTGTTCAGTTCATTCTTGTAGTTTTGGAGAGAAAATATTCCTATATTTCTTATTGATAATACACAGATTACAAAAATAGATAGAAGAGATTAATTCCTAAATCTTCTCCAGAATAAAAACAAACTAACAATCTAGTGCATAAAAAATGGAACAACCTAATTTTATCCTAACATAGATGCGAAGAATTTCTAACTGTATAGTTTATCCTAACTTATTATTTTCTAATATTCAACACTCCCCCTCAAGTTGGTTCATAGATATCTATCATGCCCAACTTGCCAATTAGAAGCTCAAAGTTAGGTTTAAACAATCCTTTTGTAAGGATATCTGCTGTTTCTTGTGCAGTTGAAACAAATGGCATGCAGATTTCCTTAGCTTCAATCTTTTCTTTAATAAAATGCCTATCAATTTCCATGTGTTTGGTCCGATCGTGTTGCACTGGATTGTTGGCGATGCTGATTGAAGCCTTGTTGTCACAGTGCAATTTCAGAGGCATATCTACTGGTTGCTTGAGTTCTGCTAGTACTCGCTTTAGCCATAACACGTCACACACTTCTTGTGCCATCGCACGATACTCAGCTTCTGCACTGCTCAGAGCTCCTACGTGCTGTTTTTTGCTTCTCCAAGTAACGAGATTACCCCATACATATGTACAATAACCAGAAGTAGATTGTCCATCAGTTACTGAACCTGCCCAATCTGCGTCAATATAAGCTTCAATGTTCTGATGCTCATTCTTTTGAAAAAATAAGCCCTTTCCCGGTGTGCTTTTCAGGTATCTCAATATTTGGCATACAACCTCAAGGTGTCTTTCATAAGGGGAATGCATAAACTAACTTACCACACTCACAGCAAATGCAATGTCACGCCGGATGTGTGGTAAGTAAATTAGTCTTCCCACTAACCTTTGGTACTGAGATGTCTCCACGAGTTTTCCTTCTTTGCTATTTCCCAAATTTCTGAATAGGATCCATTGGAGTATCAATTGGTCGGCATCCACTCATTCCTGTCTCTTTAAGGAGATCAAGAATGTATTTTCTTTGTGAGACAACAATTCCCTTTCTTGAAATTTCTGAATAGGATCCATTGGAGTATCAATTGGTCGGCATCCACTCATTCCTGTCTCTTTAAGGAGATCAAGAATGTATTTTCTTTGTGAGACAACAATTCCCTTTCTTGAGCGAGCAATTTCCATCCCGAGAAAGTATCATAGAGGGCCTAAGTCCTTGATCTCAAATTTTGTTGAGAGATTCTTTTTTAACTGGTCCATCTCAACCACATCATTTCCTGTCAATATGATGTCATCTACGTACACAATTGAGACAGCTATTTTTCCTTCTTTGGAATGTTTAGTGAACATTGTGTGATCGGATTGTTCTTGAATATAGCATTGTCTCTGTACAGATTCAGTGAACTTGTCGAACCAAGCTGTCGTTGACCGTTTTGGTCCATAGAAAGTCTTTTTGAATCGGCATATCTTGGATCCAAACTTCTCATTAAATCCCAGGGGTGAGTCCATGTAGACTTCTTCCTCCAAGTCAAGGAACCTTTTTTTTACATCTAATTGTTGAAGTTGCCAATCACAATTTGCTGCAATGGATAAGATCACTTGAATCGTATTTAGCTTGGCCACTGGTACAAAGGTTTCAAGGTAGTCAATGCCGTAGATTTGAGTATAACCATTAGCTACAAGTCTCGTTTTGTATCTCTTAAGGGATTCGTCTGACCTATGCTTATAGGAAACATAGCGAGTCATAGGATGTTTTGTACAAGACCTAACACCCTTTCGAATAGCTATAGGAACATCTTTCCAATTTTGTTCCCTCCTTGAGTAGACTAGTAGTCATCTCCATATAGTATTCAGTGACATCCCTTTCTCCTTGCTTCGCCTTCCATAGTTTTGTTTTAATTTTGTAAATTTGGGACGAATCTTCCGCATCGGAGTACATCTCTCGAACGGCATCCCATATGTCCTTCGAGGTTGCCATGAAGAGATAAATTTTGCCAATGGCGGCTTCATTGAGTTGACGAGCCATGACATCACCTTGGAATTTTCAGATTTTCATTTTTGTTGAAGTGTTGGATCTGCGGGCTGCTTCGTGTCGCCGGTAAATTACCAAAATTTTCCTTTCCCGTCGACCACTAACTTAATTGATTGTGTCCATTCTCTGTAATTCCTACCATTGAGCTTCTCTACCGTGAGTTGAAATGAGGAATTATCAATTCCAATTGAATTCATGGTGGGAATGGTTTCAGTCTCACTGGTTCCGGATTTAGAGGAGGCTGAGTTTTTACTATTGGCGGTGTTCTCTGCCATTGATAGCCAGGTTTGAATTTACCCATGCTCTGATACCATATAGACACAATGAGAATGCTTACAACTCTATACCACAATAAATAATACAATACAATGGAGAAGGAAAGGAAAATAATATTCCAACTTAAGAAAGAAAAGATTTTTCCTAACTTAACTCTAATTATACCATACACTAATATTGCAATCATCCCATAATTGATTCGTGATTTCTACGCAAGCTGTCACCAAAGAGTTCTCAGATCTCCATGTTCTGTGGTGTGGATCTTCTGCTGCTGGTTGCTTCACCTCGCCAGTCAGGTAACCGAGTTTCCCTCTACTATCGATAGCCAGCTTCACTGACTGAGCCCATTCCAGATAGTTTTTACCGTTCAATTTGTAAACATTAATCTGAAACAAGGAGTTGACAGAGGGGTTTTCCACACCGTATGTTGCAGTCTTGACTCCAGGTTGAGTTGCTTCTGATGTAGCTTCAGAAGTAGTTCCGGTCATCGCCTTCCTCATCATTGATGTATTCACCATCGTGATATATGGAACAAGAAAGCTGGCTCTGATACCATGTAGTTTTGGAGAGAAAATATTCCTATATTTCTTATTGATAATGCACAGATTACAAAAATATATAGAAGAGATTAATTCCTTAATCTTCTTCAGAATAAAAACAAACTAACAATCTAGTGCATAAAAAATGGAGCAACCTAATCTTATCCTAACAGATAGATGCGAATAATTTCTAACTTTATCCTAACTTATTATTTTCTAATATTCAACAATTCTAATTCTACGCATTATATCGTCTACAAGCCCTGATTTCTTGTTCATAATCAAATCTAAATACCTGAACACTAGTTTGTTGGGATACCATGATTCTCTATTGTGACTCGACTGGCTGTCATTTTAATTGTATTATGACTAAAAGGAAATTGTAGTGTTCAGACTTGATTACACTTCCTCAGGAATCTTTTTGAGTTTGTAAAAAGACAGATTTCTTATTAATGAGTCTAAAAGATATATAGGTCAGGTAATACGTCATCATTATATGTTTTGTCGTGGTTAGTAAGCTTTATACTTGACGGATAAAGATGATAAATTCATGTGACCATTTTCTTGTTTTCTGTGTTGTAGGAATTTGTATGACCTCACACGACTTATTGCTTATTTCCAAGCTTTCCTTTTAGTATAGATAAACTCGTCTCAGTGTGAATTAGATGGGTTGTCATTCAAGTTTCTTTGGTGATTTCTATGCTTGAACTTAATTTAGGATATCTGGATATATCGCCTATGTATACTTTTATTCTAGTTCTTCAAGCACTGTGCTAGGCTATACTGTTATTGACTATTTAATTCTGTGTTCGGATTTTGGATGCTTTGCCATTCTATTATCCTTTGCGCTTTTGGAATTTCTAGGAGATGCTCAAGGAACGTGGTGTGGCACCATTCTCGAAATGGGATAAAGAACTTCCGAAGATAGTGTTTGATCCACGTTTTAAGGTTTGTTGATTCGTATAGCAATGAATTAAGTGTGGCAATTTGATCATTTATCCATCTACTTTTCCTTGATGCTTATCCGTAAATTAGCAGCATTCACTGGGAAGTGGAATCTTATCTTGTATAGTTATACATGCCTGCGCACTGACACACTGCATCTGGTAAATAAAATTATCTTTCTGCTTATGTGTTCTTTAAAATTTTCTTTTCTTTTTTCTTGAAAAAAACTCTTAAAAGTTTTACATATGAGAAATAAATGCCCGTTGAAGTAGAAAACAACCATCTAAAAATATGTAAAATTGGAGCATTTTTCTAAGCTTTATTCAAAACCAATATACTTATTGATTGTGTGGCTGCCACAATGTGCTTTTCATTCACTATATATATTTCTTGTTTCATGTTTTGATCTGTTAATTTGCATTGGATTCTTTGGTATGAAGGGAATTATCTCTGGATCTTTCTTTTTCTCCCATGCTACAAATTAGCTTGTTATTGAAGTTCTTCCCTTTGCAGGCTATCCCAAGTCACAGTGCTCGAAGAGCGCTGTTTGAGCACTATGTGCGAACACGCGCTGAAGAGGAGCGGAAGGAAAAACGAGCTGCTCAGAGGGCTGCTGTGGAGGGTTTCAAGCAGTTATTGGAAGAAGCAAAGGAGGTTTGGCGCAGCTGTGTCTTATTAAAGTATCCTCACTTTCTGTTAGAATTAGGATATCATAAGGTATAGATTTTGAGCTCTAGAGATTAGATTGATTTCTGACTTATCACCAACCTTCAGGATATTGATTGCAACACTGATTATCAAACATTTAAGAGAAAATGGGGAAAGGATCCACGATTTGAGGTCTTGTCCCGGAAAGAGAGAGAGTTTTTGTTGAATGAAAGGTAAAGTTTGCTGTTTCTTTTAGTACTTAAAAACAAT
>CAIGRT010026574.1:0-2500 GCA_903798405.1 Fraxinus platypoda | reverse complement strand
TACAATAAGTAGAGGAAGGTAGTGGGTAAAGTAAGCTCTGATACAAAAATAATATTAGAACAAAATGGAAATCAGAATAGTAAGGGTTCTTCCAATAAAGTAGTTTGCTTTGCTGCTTCCCATGCTCCCCATGTGAGAATGGCAGACCTTCAGTTCAGGTAGAATGATGGATGCTAACAGCGGCCCCACAAGGCATGTCTATTGTGGGTGGCGAGTGTATGCAGCACAAATTCCTTGGCTTCGATTCGATTTTGACAAAATTTCTTCTAATTCTTGATCTCTTTTTTAAATCCCTCTCCAATCATCTTCTCCATCCATTTCCATTGATGCTGTGCTGGTACGTTGAGCAAAAACTGAAGGATTGTAAGCCGAGAAAATCAATGAAGAGAAGAAAGAGAAAAAGGGGTGGGTTTCCAGAGTGTGGAGCAGCACCAGGATGGGAGGGAGCTTGGGTTTCAGGGTGGGGTTGCTGAGAAGAGGAGATAAGGCTCCAGGATAGGGGACAATAACTGTTTTCGTATTTGATTTTTTGTTTCTTTATCTTTATCTGCCCTTTTAAGTATTAAAATACAATTGTCTTTTTACATGCAATATATTTTTTTGATGGACACCATCCGCAGGGACTACTGGGGCCAATAAGTGTAAGGTTGGGGAAAGAAGTGCAAAAGAGGGTAAAGGTTATGGGAGAATAGTGAAGGCAATTTATTTGATTAGCTAATGCCACAAAGTGTAAAGCCATTTCTTATTACTTTCTCATAAGAAAATTATCAGAAGGCTCGACCCACATAACATCATGAGTAACCTAATGAAGAATGTTGCCTCCAAAAGATATGCTTAGTTCAGGTGTACTGAAATTGAATCGTTGTTTTAGCAACTTAGCATAAAACTGGTATATGATCAATAGATAGAGACATAGTTTTTGTCCTTGACATGTTCAATATTCATCGTGGTTTTGTATTATCTTTACACTTGTATCTGTCATCAGTTGCAAGGTGATTGATGGATTTCCACTAACATGACCAGAACAATAAGTTACAGTTGGAACTTGATTTCACGGATATCAAGACTTTTACGAGTGTTTTACTCAGTTGATAATTTGATATACTTTTCTGCTTTGATTTCCATTAGTAGAGCTGTCCAACAGTCCACGGTCAGATGTTTGCTGGCTTGACTTATCTGTTGAAAGGCTATGATATGATAAATAATGTAAAAAAAAAAAAAAAAATAGTTTGAACGTGGGTTGATTAAGAAATTATTGAATACTGAGGGTTGGCTAGTATCTTATATCCTTAATAAACGTGTCCTCCCTCTTCCTAGGGATCTTGTTCAGCTGATTTCCTGTCCAGTTTATATATGAAGGGCCTGTAAGCTCGTTCTTCACTGTAATGATACAAGATTGCCTTTTGTTGCCAATTTCAACCTTGTTGCGAATCTTTGGATCTTTTCTTTTGTAGGTTAAAGATAGCGTAAAAACAGATGCCAGATGCAAGTCCATTAAGCACGAGGACAGGGAAAAGTTATTTAATGAATATATATCTGAATTAAAGGCTGCTGAAAAAGAGATAGAGGGGAAGGCAAAGACAAAACAGGATGAGGAGGTTAGAGAACTTTCTCTAAACTATTATTGCATTGCTACTTTACTTATTTTATTTATATATGCTTTTATTTTTACTCTGCTTTCTGTATTTGATGTGCTTCTGATGTCATTACTTGTTAAATTCTCATGCAAAATTGTACTTTTGCTCTGCACATACCTAACTCTCATTTCATGATCTGGGTTTGTCAGAAATGTCTCTCCCACATACCTAACATGGGCTATGGAGGAGTTTTCTAATTTTATTAGTGAAAATACGTTGATGGATTTGCCTATGATGGGGGGAGAGTTTACTTGGTCATCCAATCGAGATCAATCTGTTCAATCTCGAATAGATCGATTCTTGATGATGTCACTCAGAGGAGATTGTGGAGAGTGTACTCAGATCATTTTCCTATTTTGTTATCTAGGATTAGAAGGGGCAGTATAGAAGACATTTTAGGTTTGAAAAGATGTGGCTGAAAATTGAAGGTTTTGGGGAGCAAGTTCGGACTTGGTGGGACTCTTATGATTTCTGGGGGTCTCCTAGTTATGTTTTACATCAGAAATTGAAGGCCTTAAAGGGGGATTTAAAGAAGTGGAACGGAGAGGTGGTGGGAGACATAGACTGTCGTAAGAATCAGTATCTCTCAAATATTGGAGAGTTGGATAGGTAGGAGGAGAGTCGAAAGTTGGATGGGGAGGAAAGGGAGAGGCGTGGAAGGTTAAGAGAAGAGTTGAAGAGATTGGTGAAGATGGAGGAGATTGCTTGGAGACAGAAGTCTAGGGTCTTGTGGTTGAAGGAGGGCGACAAATGCACTAAGTTCTTTCATCGGATCGCTAATTCCAACCGGCGCAATAATTCTATTACATTGTTGGAGGTAGATGGGATTACGTATGATGATCCACAAGATATTGTGACTCAGC
>CAIGRT010026565.1:0-14454 GCA_903798405.1 Fraxinus platypoda | reverse complement strand
TTTAAAATTCTCGGTCGCTACACTAATACCATGCCAATTTTGCTGAATTCCTTTCTCGTGTGAATACGGTTTCAATTTATAGAGAATAACAAGTTATACAAGGAAGGAAAATAATTTCAATTTAGATTAATTGGAATCAATCCGAGATTCTATGTGATTTGATTAGCCTATATAAGGAAAGAAATAAATGAATTAGCTAATAGATCTCTAATAGGCAAAGGGTGTAGCTGCATCGTTCAAATAAAGAATAGACCAAATTGTAGCCGAACTGGAAATTTTCTCTCCAATAATAAACTTGTGCCTTTATAAATGCGATCAAATCGGAATCACTTCAGCTCATTCACAGAACTGGATGGAGCAACCTGTGGTTGCCTCAAATGTAGGTGTCGATGACCTTAAACATTCCGTGAAAACCTCAACGGCGATGACCGGAAGCTGTAGTACACAATAATTGTAGCAACAACAATTAATGGAAGCTTTAGAGGTCGGAGGCTGCACGGTCATGGCTGGAAGCTGTAGCACATGGTAGCTGCCTTATTGTTTGCTAATGGAGGTCATTACATGCCGTTAATCAATCCTTTGAATAATAGAATGTGACTGGAGCACATACATATCTTGGTGACACTTATAAGTTAATATGAGATTACATCCTTTTATGCCATGCCAAACGAATTTACGCTTCCACATAATTTCATATTGACGTGTCTAATTATAAACAAATCACAATCTATATATACATGGAGCAAACTGCAAACTGGGAAATATAATCTATCTAACCTGATGCCTAGCTCTTTCAAGTTCTGGCTCAAGTTGTGAGCTTTTCTTGTCGTAAACGGCTTTTCCTAGCGGCTTCACGATTTTTTGCCTATCATTCAGTATAGATCTTTATTATTTAAGAATTTCAGGTTTTTAACATCCAGAATCATACCATCTCACCTCTAATACTGCTTGTTGTTTGGTTATCTCCAGTTGGTGATCTGGGGCTTTTTTTTTAAATACAAGAAAATTAATCACAGCTTATTTGAATTTATACTACTCATAGAACTTCAATCAAATTTTAAAGCCTAAAGTTGATCGATCACATTCATATGGATCTGTGATTTTGCTTGCCAACAACTATGTTTCTAAAGAATGTTTCAACTTGCCTGTCTTTGCGTGCATAAGAATATTTGAATAAACGGTTATCGCTAATAAATTTTCATGTGAAAAAAAGAATTATCCCTTTTCCTTTAAGGTCTACATTCAAATAGACACTGCCAATGCCGTACGCATTGTTAGTTCTGACATTTTCCGAGAAGACAAATCTTACTAGCTACCATAGGTAGGTATAACAAGGGATGGAACCTATAGATTGCATGTTTCATAAGTTTTAAAGGGAATAGTATCTCCTAATTTTCTTTTATATTTCTTTCCTCTCATTTTTTTCTAAAACTACAGCAAACATTCTAGCTATATAACAGGCCTAAGGCTCAACCTGTCCCTCATATTCATCCTACCTTGTTGGCATATATCAACAACTTCAGTAATATTAATAGCGCAAAGAAACCATTAAATTAGGAAAACATTAGTTGCAAGCTCTCTTGCCAAATGAAGAGTTCAAACAAGAGCCTTAAGTAACCAAAGTTTTAAGAAGAAAAAGAAATTAAGTCGACCTTTTTTTCCCTGGAATAAACAAGTAAATTTCACAAATAACATGATCAATGAAAATTCATACATCTTTAACAACGCCCAATAATCAATTTCATTCAGTTAGTAGAAACACCTGTGGGGACAGGATCAAACCTATTAGATTGAGCAATTATCTTACACTATAAGATCAGAAAAACTGATCCTCGTTTCCAGTTCAATTTTAAGTGAGGAACAACAAATAGCTTATTGTCCCTGGTTTTCTTTACCATCTGTTGCTCTTGCTTGTTGACGAGGACTTACAGGTGCTATTGAAGTCCTTGCTGTGTCCTTATCAACAACAAACTCATTTGGCTGATCCAAGTTCTTTTCTTTCAGAGGATTGTTATTTAGCGAAGCAAAGCGCATTGCTCTTGGTAACTTCAAAGGAATATCAGCCTCAACATTGCTTTCTGATTTTACGGGGCCTTGAGCTTCTGATGTAGGTGGGGTAGCAGGGACAAGTTGAATAACGGACTTGCGCCAATTTTTTCTCTTTTTGGGTTTTGGTGCCTTTGATTTTGTCTACAAGTTAACACGTTGATTTAAGATGGTTAATTCTGGGAAAAAAAACTTCGAAAATTGCAATGTACAACATAAAGCTACTAATAAATCTTGTTCAACTGTAGCATTGAATTTAAACTAAGAACGACGTCAAATTTCTAAACTATGGATTGTAGATAGCATCAACAGGTCAATCTTTAATTTAATTGATCAAATCCATAAGGGTAAAGCAATAGTGAACTAGACTAACCAGGTTATTCCCGATGTCTGATAAAGGCTTCCTTACGGCTCCTCCATCATTTGCGATGACAGGCTTCTCAGATAGAGCACTCTGAAGTAACTTTGCTCCTTCAGCAGCAAGAACATGGCTTTTCTCATTTTCAGTTGTCATTGATAAATTTCCAAAAGCTTCAACAAATTCTGCTTGCACCGAGCCTTTCCTAGAAGCTTCCTCTGTATTGCTGCATTTTGTGGGTTCACAGCTACAGAACGATCCACAAATACCCTCTGCAGCTCGACATTCACATCTCATTGTCTTGCATAAAGAATATTTACTGCATGAGCAGCAGACTCCGTCTTTTGAAGTCACTAAATCTTGTCCTTTTACATTCGATTCTAATTCAAGATGATCATCAATTTTAAATTGCTTTTTCCTATCTTGGCGCATTTTTCTCTCTTTAGTACGTACCCACTCAGAGTCATCGTCGTTATAGATATCAGAATCCTCTGGCTGAAGATCATCATCAGACGTGTCCATATCTTCTATCAACTCGTAATTATACCTTCCACCATTGAAAACAATGGAATTCCGAGATCCCTGGACAAGAGAACCATCAATTATGTACTATTGGTTATATCTAAAATGAGCAAGCAAAAAAATGCATAAAGGGGCCACACGAATGATGTTATAAGGTCAATACCTTCGGCCGCAAGTCATATGCATGACCGTCACTGTTGTTGAGCATGTGAGTTTCAAAACTTTTAGTCATTTCCCTCGATTGTCTCTTTGAAGCTAACTTCTAACAGAGCATCCAAAGAAAAATTGAAGAAAATATCAACTTCAGAAATAAAAAAAAATCAATAATCCTGAGTATTGGGGAATAGGGGATGATCATGAGAGAAACAAAACAAGTTAACCAGCAAACCAGCATGAGAGAGAATAAATTAATTGGGTACACAGACCAATAAAATATGTATTAGATCATTTTCCTGGTAAAGTTATATCTTCTTCATATGTATTAACAGGCTGTCTTGTAGAAGAAAATGCACTAACCATTAACTTGTCTTGACGACTCAGTTCAGCCTTTTGCATTTCCAGCTGTCTAACCAAATTGACTATTTTTTCTTTCAAATCTCTGATTTCACAATCCTTCTCTCTGCAGTTAACTTCTCTATCCCTTAACTGGCATCTTTTAGAAATTGAAGGGGGTGGCAATTTCAGTTACAAAAAACTTGAAGAGTGCAAGTGCATTTGTGGAAAGCTTTCAAATCCTGAAGAGACGACTACCTGGAGGAGGATGTCAAGTTGAAAAGGAAGTTCATGATATTTTTTGCTTCAGCAAGGGAACGAACATGGTTCCACCTTCCTCTGCCATTAAATGCCCGTTCACGCTCCTCTGCTTCTGATAATTGGGATGACATAGAAACAAGGGTACTAGATGCAGTAGAAACCATGTTTTCAAGAGCAACAATTCTTGAATTTCTAGCACAAGGAGACATTGTCTGTGGGCCTTGACTGAAATGGATACCATCATATAAGTGTTTTAGCCAACTAAGCCATACCATCAGTAAGACAAGACACTGAACAAAGAAAAAATTGAACCTCAAATGAAATATTTCAGAAATATCATTTCAGACCTCAAGTACTGCTTTTGAAGTTGTACTTCATCCTTCAATTCTGCAAGCTCTTTAGCCATTTTAGTCCTCCTATAGATGCAAAGTTATTCTTATCAAATTGAAACATAATTAATTTTTTCAACACGTCAAACAATAACTACACCTTTTAAGAAATGAAATCAATAACAAAAATGACAAATTGTTGTAATGTAGCATCAGTTTGATCAGAAATCTTGATACCCTATATTATCACTCGTTATAAGTTACCTATCTACTGATGTATTGCTTGTAAATAAGATGATGAATAAATGTTAATTTTTAAGAATAAGAATAGAAAGTTAAATCGGCGACAGCTTCCCAAAATCATCACAAATGAATGTCATAACGACATCCTCTGAGAAGAATGACACAGCAGAGGTAAATTTCTCTTTGGTAGAAACTTCCTGCCAGTTATGACGACTGCATCATATAACTATGAAAATACATAGACCGCCAAGTACTCATTAGTACTACAAGTTCAGAGAAAAAGCAAACATGAGGAGTCCTAAGAGTGAACAGAAAAAGGTACACAAATTGTCAATTATACATGTGGACTCGTATCTCTTCCTTTCTTTAAATCCCTTTTCTTGGATAACACTCATGAGCTTGACAAGGAGTGCCAACTTTGAAAACCTGAACCAGCCATTTTACTTGGCTGACAAAAAACTAGAGTGAACTGAAAAAGATACACGAATTGTCAATTATACATGTGGACTCATAGTCCTTTCTTTACATCCCTTTTCTTGGATAACACTCATGAGCTTGACAAGGAGTGCCAACATTGAAAACCTGAACCAGCCATTTTACTTGGCTGACAAGAAACTTCATTGCAGCTTCCAGTTCAAGTCCAAATACTCTCCTAAACACAGATAAGTTCTGCTATAATCTAAATTACTAACCTAAAAGTTAATATTTTAGTTACTTTTAGCTACAGTGTTTCCAGTTTATAACAATCATTTTCTAGAGAGGATGTACAAAATCACCTTGGATAAATGCCAAGATGGATCGAAAGTTCAAGAAGAAATTTACACTAATTTCTATGCCCGAAATATCAAAGAAACTATGCATAATATTCTTTTGGGAAGGGAATAGATATGATTGTCTAAATTATAAGTAATGAATATGTTAAAAAGAATGTGCATCATTTAAAGCAAAAGATAAAGGCATATACTAGACTTCAATTAGATTTACAAACAAAAATTTAATCAAATTCATCTTTCTTTGGTTCATCACATCTTAAAGAACCTGCTTTAGTATTTAAGTCATCACATCAGCTCTCATGTCAATATTATTTTGTTAAATGAAGTCGAACTTGGTGCTCTTATTTTCTATTTCATGTTTGATTTGTAAATATCTTACATGATTATAATTGACAGAATATATATAATTGAGGGTGTGTTTGAGCCACATTATTTTGGAAAAATGTATTATGGAATAGTAGATTGATGGAGAATGTGTAGTTAAAAAATAAGGAAAAGTTATTGATGTGATGAAAAATATTATTTTATTGAAGAATGTGTGGTTGAAAATGAGTTTTGAAATAATGTATTTTTATAGAATGTGTCAAACAGGGGCATAATATTGCAATGAATGATATAAATATCTTACATGATTATAATTGACAGAATATATATAATTGAGGGTGTGTTTGAGCCACATTATTTTGGAAAAATGTATTATGGAATAGTAGATTGATGGAGAATGTGTAGTTAAAAAATAAGGAAAAGTTATTGATGTGATGGAAAATATTATTTTATTGAAGAATGTATGGTTGAAAATGAGTAGAAGAATGAAAATGAAAATTTTAATGTAGGGCTGAAAGGGGAAAAAGGAAGTTGAACGGTCATGTGTAACTATCAATAATTTAGTATATTATGTCCAATTCTTCAAAAGAGTGGAAGACTACATGTAAAATAGATGAGACCAAAAAATGACTAGTGAAACAAACACAAGACACTGAGAGACAGACATCAAGAAAGACTAAATTTAAGTGGTTTAAGATGTTAATAGATACCATAAAATTTTCAATATTTAGGTCTCACTGTATCCAATATCATAGTGGTGCTAGTAGACACAAGAAA
Organism: Fraxinus platypoda; assembly: GCA_903798405.1. Lineage (NCBI taxonomy): Eukaryota > Viridiplantae > Streptophyta > Magnoliopsida > Lamiales > Oleaceae > Fraxinus > Fraxinus platypoda. The sequence goes on along the minus strand of CAIGRT010026565.1, from coordinate 8,329 downwards.
AAGATAATGAGCCGATATAGCCTCATAAGGATGATATAACGCAACAAAATAAAATATGGATATGATCGTATTGCGCAATCTAAGATAATTTTATAGCCAAACTAACGAGGAGTGAAAGAAGACATGTTATCTCCACATCACATTGATGAAACTGCTGCTAAAAATAATGACAAATTGAAGATACAACTAAGGCTATACTTGTCAATAGATATCTATTTCTTCTATCAGAATTTGTTTAGATAAATAAAATGTTGACAGGGAGAAATTATTTTATTTTAATGCAGAATAAATAAGATAACCAGGCATATCAAACTTTTTTTAGGTATAAATTATCAACAACATGAAGTTATTTAAATCCATGAGGGGAGTCAACATGAAAATTTATTAACTGTAGGTATATCAATGGAATTTCAAAATTGGCCAAAGACTCTCATCTTTATGACAAAATAGAAGTGAGGTTATCATGCCCCATCCAAGAATTGATCAAAAATGAAAGGTAAATAAATTAAATTTTAAAACAAACATAACAGTAAAACTGCTTTAAAAATCTATGCAGAGGATAATCTGAATTGCAAAATCTCATCCACAACACAGCAAAAATTGGTGAATAGGTGTGTTGCTCTCAGTGCGCAGAGCAATGTGAAAGGTTAAATGGTCCTAAACTTACTCCTCCTTTTGTTGCTCATATTCTGACCGCACTTCATGTAACCGTACTGTAACCTCAAGTTCATCCTCAATTGCCTGCATTAGTGCCTTCAAATAAACAGAAATGGGTTTGTTTAGAAATGAATGGATAACAAATCGAACTATACATTAATAAAAATTCATGTATCAATGGAACTCTTCCATTCATCACTTGTGTCAATAAAAATTGATGGTACCACCCAATTTTGAAATTCCATTGATCACACATTTCACAAGATATTTCACGATCAAAGTTATAGTACCATTTCCAATCGTTGTCCTTGTATATCGTGTAACAATCAAAATATAGTACACCATGCCTCCTAGAGCAAGTAATACAGATCCATATTTTCATATACACTAAAATAATATCATACACCCAGCAAGTCCTTCCACTATAGATAGATACCTGAATTCCAGGACCAGTTTTATTTCCACCACCTACATAGATGCAAAAGAAATGAGTTATGCAAACTTGTATTATAGACATCCACCAAAGCACAAAGGTTTTGTATCCAACCAAATATCTCGCGCGAAGCTTTCCGAGTTTCTAGCAACTCTTTGAGTCGTTTAGTAGCCATAGAGGCTTCTTCAGTCTTTCTTTGTAAAACCTAAAATGCCAATATATAAAAAGTGAAATACATAAGTATAGAGAGTCAGAGAAGTGAAAAAAATTTATTAGACATCTAACTTACCATCTTTTGCCTCTGATTTAGTGCCAAAAGCTTATGCATTTCATACTCAGTCCTTCTTCCCTCTTTTTTTAGCTACAAAGAAGAATGCATCTGAGAAATGCTTAGTACCATCAAAAAATACGTTGCACAAGGCAATTGATATAACATATTTTGACACTATCGACTGCTCATTCACTCTTTTGGGTGGAGGGTTATATTTTAATGAACAATCTATGAACAACTTTAATAACTAAACACATGGCTTAAATTTCTGCAACCAATCATGAAACACCTCAACCTATTAATCTAGTTATTAAAAACTTAATCACATTGAAGAATTTCAACATTTGAGGGTGAACATCGTTTTAAAAACCCATATGAGGCACACCTCATATGAGGCTTCATTAAACAACTAAAAGCTCACAACTTGAGTACCAATTGTCTAGGCTTACACCTCAAGGACAATCCATTAGGAAAAATTTTATAGCCGATAATGTTTTACTACTTTCCTTGTTATGTTTTTCTGCCTTTACATGGAAGAGAAAGACAAAGGGTAAGGCACCATTATAATACACAATACCTGAAGAACTTCCTTTTCTCGAGAAGCTTTCCATAACCTAAACTGTTCAGATTCTTGCTTTATCTTTTGTTGTAATTGAACCTTGAAACAGAAAAGAAAATCAGCAAAAAAGAGACTATTTCTCTCATTAACAAGTTTGAAATAACATAGAATAGAACCTTTTGTGTCTTTATTCTATGAATCTCCTCTTGTAGTCTTTTTGCATTCTCGTCACTTTTTTGTTTTTGTCTCAATAGTTGAGCTTGAGCATCCTGTTTCTTCTTCAGCACAGCTACCTACAGAGAAATGAAGTTATTAACCAGAAAAGTCTTGATCAGAAGTTAGTTTACATGAAGATTTACCTGGGTTTCAAGGACATTAAGCTTCTGAAGATACTCTTCCTTCAGCTTTTGTGCACTATCATCAGAGTTGGATGAAATATTTGCAAGATTGTGCCTAAGTTCTTCAATCTCTTTCTACAATTAATTTCGGTATTCAGATAAAAATGCTTGAATTGAAACAACTTAGATTGAGGTATCAGAAGCTAAATTCACCTGCAAGCCCCTCTTTTCGAGTTCCAAATCTTGAACTTTCTTCTCATAATGCAGCTTAAGGACTGAAGTGTCGACACTTGCAAACCGCTTCATTTCAGCCTTTCATAAAAGTAAGAGGGAGAAAGATTGAATGAGGGAATGATGATTGAGAAACTGAATTTTAATCAATTTTAGAATACATTCATTAATTATATTATGGGAGTTCACAAATTCAAAATTCTCTTACCAACTTTTGTTTATATATTAGTATGCATGTGAGTACAAAGTTATGACCACTCAAAACCATATATTTTTACTGTAAGGTTTATTCCATGTCTTCATTTTTCATCTATCACAACAGGTTAATGAAAATCAAATCCAAATATTTAATCAGGTCAGAAAATATTAATTCTTAAGAACATGGCAAAGAAAAGATGCTAAGAAAAAGCATTGAACTAATTTTGGAGTATAAGTTCCATGAGCCTGATCATTTTTCTATTAACTTTTTGTCAGAATACAATATATATATGCAAAAGTCTACCTCCTTCTGTTCAAGTCTTTTGTCCAATTCTTGTAGTTCTTTATCCAATTTTTCTTGAAGTGAAGAATGCTCTAGCTCTTTCTCCACGTCTTCAGCCTCCCCTACACAAGGTTGAGTCAAGATAGTGAAGTTATCACTCACAAAGGACTTCATAGTATACAAAATAGAAATTATGAATATAACTACCTTAGAAAAATCTATAGCATCAAATTATATAGTTTTTTTAAAGGATATATAGAACCAGTATTTAATCTAAAGAGCTCATGCCAGAGCAATCTAGCATAAAATTTAAATCTCCAATTTCTGGTAGTAGCCTACCATTTGTTTCAACAATTTTTATATCAGAAACCATGATATAGGAATTTTCAGAGTGAAGTCCATCATCTTCCAAGCCAAGATAATCAGAAGCAAAATCCTTATATCTTGACCTGTCCAACTTTTGCAAACGCTGCACTTCTCCCTCAAGATCTCGAATTTTTGAGACATACGTTTTCACCAAATTGAAATCCTGAAGGAAAAGAAAATGTATCATCAATCTCAATAGTTTACTAAAATAATGCAATTAGATCATAATGAAGACGAGTCCAAGCAGTCACAGAATCAAACCTTCTCCGAATTTGAGTCAATCTCATTCCAATTTTTCCCATTTTGAGAAGATTCAATTTTAAAAAGCAATCCATCCCTTTCCACCTATTATTATAGAAATTTAAACTGAATTAACCCAAGACACTCAAACGCAGCATATTAATCCATAATGTGTTTATTTTGAAGAAGTAACCTAAATAGGACCAACCTGTGCATCAAAAGTGCGCTGCTTTAGATGCTCGTTACTGATCATACATTCTTGAAGTTCCTTTTTTAGCTCATCATTGCTTGCTTCAAGCAGAGAAATTTTGTGCTTAAGCATCTACATACAAAGAATTTGATGTAAATATCTTTAAATAACATATAATGAGTAGAAGGCTATCAACAAATATTAAGTTTTTGGTTCCAGTAATCAAGAGTGCTAAGAAGGATCAAAGGAAATCACCAACTGAATTCTTCGCACAAATAAAGTGGACACCCCAATCAAAACCTTAGTGCTAATTATTTGTGCTAAGAATATTTCAACTTGTGGTATCTTCGGGAGCAAATTGAGCTTAGCCCCTATTTGACCACTGGGAAAATAGAGTTTTGAATAGTGATTTTTAGGAGAATGTATGCTTAAAAAATAGGCAAAAGTTTTGAGTTTTCGTGCAAAATATTTTATTACGTAAATGTATGGTTGGAAATGAATACGTGAAAAAAAGAGTTCTAAAAGTATGATTGTGAAACAGGGGCTAAGATTTACTGAACAATATACTTGAACTTCTTCAATTGGTGTAAATGAACGTAGATTTATTGGCAGCCAATATACCTGAAGCTCTTCAATTGGTGAAGTGGAATCTCCACGAAAGCAAAGCAACTCTGCCTGCAACTGTTCAATTTGACTTCGCATCCTTTGCACCTGAGCTGCCGCTGGATCACGATTGACCTGCAAAGTGAAAGAAATAAAACACAATAATTTAACAAATTTGTAATTTTTTTAGAACATGTAACATAACATAATGAATTACGAAGTTGTGTAGCACATCAGAACTTACAATTGCTTTGTTTTGAATGTTACGTGCACGATTTGCGTATTTTAATGTGTTAAGTGTCTCTTCTGCATTCACATCAGCGGGGCTAACACATGCTGCAAACATGAAAGAAAGTATAAAACAAGATAAGATCAATTTTTAAAAAATAAATATAAGATGTCAACCATCATAACATTTCAAACAGATTATGATTGTCTATAATGATTTCACGCCATGTCTCAGCTAATGCAATGAGAATAGTTCAAGAGTGTACCAATCATAACCGTTTTGCTGTTTCCTCCAAGGGAATCCTGAAGAACATGAAGTTATGAACCACTGCTTAGTAATAAACACAATTTCTTACTTAAATATGGTGGAAATACTTGGAATTAAAATGTTCATTATCACATAAGAGGAAATAAAGGATAATAATCTTACGAACCTAGTTTATTCTTTAGAAACTTATAAATACCCTCTATAATAATCAACGTAATGTCAAAAATAAAATATTTTAAAAGCATCTGGTAAAAAATTTGAGCCACCACTTGTCTTATTTATTAATAATCAATGCAATTCGTTTTTGGACCTTGTTTGGTTTAAAAAAATCATCCCTCTTCATGACTTTCTTTTCATATGATTGAAAAGGCAAATTACTTGCTAGTTTCTTGAAATAAGGTGAATAGGCCATAATACCAAAAGCATCAAAATATCATGCACATATATCCCTTTCAATCATTTTATTCCTAATGTTTAATAGTTTCAATTAACCTCCTAGGATCATCACAGTTCTACTTGTGAATGTAATAATAGTACAAACTAACATACAAAGCATGATTTCTAGTAGGATAATCCTAAGACAATAATTTCCCATCTGCATTGTGATTGATTCTTCTTACATGTATATTTTTTCTTTGTTGGAGATAAGGGTGGGGAAGGGAGGGATTAAGGAAGCTTAGTTATTGCCTGCAATAGACGTGTTAACTTGCTGTCTCGATAAGGAACATGACCTCCTTCTTTTCGCTTCTTGTCATCACCCAAAGCACTAATGACGTTACCAAGAGCAAGCAATCCCTTGTTAATGTGAATGCCTAGACCACGTGAAACCAGAAAATAGAAATTTAATTCAAACTTTTCAAACAACAAATAACCAAAAGATTAAGAAATATGAATAAGACCATATATAGCATTACCTTCGCGTAAGCGTGTTCCATCTGCACCTGTTCGTTTTGCACGTTCGGAGCCCGCAAGGTCGACCAAATGTAGTTTAGCAGTCAAAATATCATCCCCAACATCATCTCCAACTGACGAACTGGTTATTCTCTTTTGCTCCATAGATATTGTGAAGATGGCATGTGAACGACTGTTTTGTAAGAAGGTTACTATATAATTTTGATGGAAACAAAACCCTGTAGAACTTTCTTTATTTCTAATTCGACAAATAAAAGAAAAAAAAATGCACTGGCACTACATGTATATAAACATAATATCATGGGAAGATTCTTTATTATGGAAGCAATGCTTCGATAAAGCCTAAATTAAAATTAAAAAAGGTCACAGTCTTCCATCAAGTTTCCTGATAGTAAATGAGTCATTAGACATGACCGCTATAGTTTTCTATGGGAACAAAAGGAATGGAAAGGGGAATTGGATTGATTGTTGGTTTCTTTTCAACAAGAAATATGTACACTTGATGAAGTTCACGAATCTTGTCAAAATATGGAACCAAAATAGGTACATATTTAGGACACCAAGATTTAATACTTTCAGTTAAATTACCATTGTGGTGTCAAATAATCCTACCTTGACTGACTATTCATATTTGTACTCGCAGTGGCACGAGATACTGAACCCTGTAATAGGTATGATGCCATCTCATCTTTTGTCTTGACCTCTGCCTCTTTTACTCCAGCAAGTGTAATCCCTCCACTCACTGTCTCTCGAATTTGAATAGGAACTCTTGCAAGACCAGTAGACTTCGGTTGCACATCACTTCTGGACATAGATGGTATGTTTGGATCCAGCAAATCATACACCTCTTCCTTAAAAATCTGCAAAATTATGACATAAAGGATAACAATGAAAGATTATGAAAAGCAACCAAAACAGAGACTGTACTTTATAACTTCACAACTGATACCTCAATAAAAGACACTCTTATCAAAAACTCTGCAGATTCTTTCAAAGCCTCCACTTTTGAGAAAATGGTATCCATTACTTTAGGAATGACGCCATTTTGATGCTCTTCTCCACTATAATTTGTACCCATTGTGTAAGTTTTTCCTGAACCGGTCTAAGACACAATAACCAAGTATAATATATGAGTTCACATGTTAACTTAAACTTCCAAGTGCAACTCATAGATGGAAATAATACTAGAAGAGATGAGGCACATTTGCATCCCAAAACACACTTTCTTGAATGAAATCTTCCAGCAATGAAACTGTAAAATGATACTATATATTACCTGGCCATAGGCAAGCACTGTGCCGTTGTAGCCATGGAAGAGAGCATCAACAAGTGGAGCAACACATTCATCAAATATACGTGAACACGAATACCCCCCACTCCCAAAAATGTAATCAAACGTGAAGGAGTGTGATCCAATCTGCACCTGTTCATGCATCCAGAGGTACCAAAGGAATCATCAACAATAGGTTCAGCTTGTCAATCGAAGTTCAAAAGGATCCCCCTCACGTCTAAAACTTAATGCAGGAAAAAAAAAATATATATATATATATAGTTGAAAGACTACCTGACTTTCAGCTGGGAACACGGAGATGCAGTCAGTACATCCTACAAGAAGCTCGGACGTAACCAGTGGTCTAATATTCACAGCAACTCTTACACATTGCGACGAGTCCTTGTTATCAGAGTTATCTATCTCCATTCTCGATCAATCAGTACCAAGACCACAAATTAAATCCCTAGCTTCAGTATATATCAAAAAAAAAAAAAAATGATAACCGAAATTAGGGATTATCATTCCATCTTTCACGAAAAAATAAAATTGAACAATCAGATTCCGAAAGAACTGCATTTCAATATATACGTAGATCTGCCCCAAAAAAATAGAAAGAACAAAATCCGTTGTGTCGACACGCGTGTAACGGATCAATGAATATACAAAATGCATAATAATTCAGAAAGAAAGAAAAATGTTACCTATATTGGAAGCAGGTAGAATTCGTTTTGAGATGAAACTAAGAGAGATTTTGAATGTGGCGATTGAATGAGGATGGAAATCTTTAGGGCGCTTCGTGGATTTGAATATGGAACCCGGGGAGAGAGACGATAGAAAAGGGCAGAAAATGCAATTATTAATTGAATGGGAGAAAAGGCGCACAGGTTTGAATTCAAATCAATTGAAGGGCTTGGCACGTGCGAGATCACTCCATTTGTTTGTTTTTTTTTTTGACTCCTGAAAATCGGTACTTTGGTCAAATGAATCTGATGAATTTGCATGTTGGGACACGGACCCCTTGCAAGTTCAATATTAGGATTCTTTTGCAACTCATGTTTCTCTTTTAGGGCGTGTCTGGTCCCGAGTTTTGTCTTGGAAAATCGATTTTTGCTGAAAATCAATCGGGCCCACGTGATAGATTTGTGGCAGAAAATATGGCCCAGTACCGAAATTGCCCTCAAGTGAATTTCTCCTGGTAATGTACTGAAAATAAAACATTGGGCAACAATGGAATTTCCGGACCTGACTCATTCTGCCACTACTGAAAAGGTGGTCTGCC
>CAIGRT010026546.1:0-16700 GCA_903798405.1 Fraxinus platypoda | reverse complement strand
AAAATACCAAAACCTAAAACCTTGAATGATCTACCCTTAAGTAAACCTAATAATGGAGTAAGTAACAAAATTATTCCAACTTATTCCTCTCCAACGGATAGAGGAGTAGTAATAGCAGAAATTGAACAGACATGATCTTGGAATTACAGAATTGAAAAAGGAGACTTGATGATATAATTGATTGTAATGTCAAAAAGACTAGAACACGAGAATGGTACAATAAATAAAGACAACCTAAACAATCAAACTAACGAGAAAACCTTAATTATACTTTTAAAGAGATTGAATGCATTTCACTTTCTGATATCTATCAAATTGAAGTCCATAACTCGGGTCATGTCCAGAATACTATAAATTTCACCATCTTTTCGCATTTACATTGAAATCAAACAATTCCATCAAATCTTTAAGCCATTTTCACCCAAATAAGGAATAGAGAATATGAAGTAGAAACTCAATGAATTTTATGAGAACCTAATTCAGTAAACATACATCAGATGAAACCCATTAAACTGGTTAAGAATTGAAAGTACATACCTTTGTTGCACACAACAGCAGCCAACCCTCTACAATTCCATTTCTATGTATATATATAGAGATAGAAACTGGCAATTTAAAGCAACCCAATAAGAAATCTTCCAAGTAATTTCCCTTTCATCTTCTTCCTGGTATTTACACCTCTCTCTCTAAATCGCACAAAACATGAAGTCTCGTTCCGTGTTAAAGTCTCGTTCCGTGTTAAAGAGACTCGTATATCCCAAAAGTCTAAAATTTGACTCTTTATCTCTCTCTCTCTCAAAACACACACACAGACACACACTGTAATTTTACAGACACCGAGTGGCGTAGAGGGTGTTAAAGTCGGCGCGTTGATTAGTTGAGGAGCCAGAGAGGAATGACGTGTTTAACTGTTCAAAGTCATGCTAAAATACGCCACGACCCATGTGTTAATTTTCCTTTGACAACGAAATTACATATTTACCCCTCCTTGTGGTTCTTATTGCCAAAAATGATTATGAAATTTTTATTTTTGGGGGAAAAAATTTGTAAGCTAGTTTGGCCGAAATTTTGTCTATTTTCTTGCTTCTTAACACGATGTATTAAAATATAAATTGTAATTCAATTTTGGAAAAATAATACTCTCTCTTTTTTCTCTCTAAAATCAATTGTTTGAGTGATTGCTCTTTAACTTATGATTTCACGAAAAATGATTCAATAAGTTTGTTTGGTAAAATGGCTAGATCGGAGCATAGCTACAGCCATAAATCTTTCTTCAATTGTTCATGTCGTGTTTCTCGACAAATTCTAGATCACTACTTAGCTACTAGAAATAAGGGAATTGTCGAATAAGAATATTAGAGGAAAATCGGGGAGACGCGTGTTACAGATTGACAAAAATAATTCGTCTCTATCGTTGTTACAACTAATTGAATCGATTTAAAATAAATATTTACCTTCTGAGCAGTATGACTTCATATACTATTTATTTTCAAGAAGTAGCAAAAGCTTTGTACAATTACTATTTATAACACGGATTTAGTTTTAAAAAACGAACGTTCTTGTTGGAGAACAAATTTCTCGAAGTTGAATGTAACAAATGATATTAAATTTTATATTAACGAAATAAATTTATTTTTCGATTTTAAAATCAAAATGATGTTTTGATATATATACTTTACAATGTATTTCATTGATATTAGTGTTTATTTGATTCAACAATTCATTCAAGAAAATGTTGTCAAATATCTTAATCAAATATATACACGATCTTTAAAAAAATTGATATTATACACTTCAACATCTCACGGTTCATATTTTTAATACAATTTTATTTTTTTTATGTAAATAACAGAGAATTCAATTCAAAAATAGTAAATAAATACTAGAGGAAAAGAAAAATAGTAAAAGAAGAGAAGTGTACGCGTACAGGGCCGTATGGTCTTTTTCAGTTAAAGCACAAAGTCAAACCTATCAAATGGCGTTAAAACTCGGCGTGGACTGACTGGCGTTGACTAATTACCTTTAACTCAACGATGACCGGCTCGGCGGGGCCAACGAATTAAATGGGGAAGCCGACCAAGCCGGAAACAGTTGGTTTGGTTAATCAATTATAGATGCATGACCTCAAGCTTCCGTCATCATGACCTTTTAATAAAAAAATGGCAAAATTGAATTTGTGATTACGAGAAGTTTTGTGAAAATTTCCACAAGTCAACATATGAGAATTCTATTGTGATGTAGACTCCAAAATATGAAGAATTATACATGAAATATTTCTAGAAGGTGAAGAATAGAAAACTATCGATCACCTATTTTTTGACCTCTTTCTCTTTTCTGATGATGATTAAATAAATTCTAATGACGTATATCTATTTATAAGAAAAATCAGAGCAAAACAAAAATGACGAGTATGAAATTTCTAAATTATCGTTAATGAAATTAGACAAATTCGTATATGGACTTCGCATAACGCCAATAATTAAGTTCTTTAACTTAGGGCAAAATCAAAATTACAAGTATGAAATTCCTTAATTTTCTTAATTAAATTAGATCGAACCGTATATAAATTTTGTATAGCAACAATAATTAAACTACATATATGACACTCATCATGTCAACAACTCATTAGTATTGATCTTACAATTGAAGAAACCTTTAGTAATCTGCATCTCCGTCCCCATCCCCACTGCAGCTGCCCTTAGATACACTCGTAGGAACATCTGTGCCTTGGTTTCACAATCATTATTTGAAAATTCTTTTTTTATATACTCATTTTCAATCATACATTCACATAATAAAATCTTTTGCATATAAATTCAAAATATTTTCTACTTTTTAATTATATAGTCTTTTAAAAATTACTATTCAGAATGTTATTTTTTTTCAAATAATGGCTTGACCTAAGGTTTCTTGAACGTAAAGGAACTTGATATTAATGGGCAGAAGACCTGGACACATCAACATCAATTGACCTATCTAGTATTTATCAAAGGACCTCCAAGTCAAAACACAATCAATTATCCAAGATCAAATCATGTTTTGACATAATCTTAATAAATGCAAACAGTTCAAGAAAAGAACGTGTATGGCACGTTATTCTTAAGTAAAAATAATATTGAATACCAATTTGTCAGAAGAATTTAATGAATTTCAAACGAACTAAAGAAAATAAAATTTAAGTAGAAATTTAAGAAAAGAAAATTGTACTTTTAAAACTCAACTTCTGTGATTCAATTTTTTTGTGATGATGAAATACTACAAATGATCGACATGTTTACACTACATTTGGTGCATAAGAATTAATTGTTAATACATGAATTTAAACATGCATTAAAATTCTTAGATACATGAATAAAAATAAATTCATCTATAATAATTTTAGATTCATCAAATCAAGATTTATTGAATCTAGATTAATGTGAATGTTAATTAATTGAGAAATAATAACATGAAATTCATCCACGACAACAATTTTATAGTATTTATTAAGAAAAACAAAAAATAAGATATTAAAATAATTGAATTGTAGTAACGTTAAAATCGTTCAAAAAATGACTCAATTGATGTGATATTTAGCCCATGTTTAGTGGAGATTAAAATTAGATTTTTAGTATATTTTGATAGAAATTGATGAAATTTATGGTCGAAAAGTTGCGAGACTCATAAAATATATGGTTGAAATGAATTTTTGACTTTGATTTAGATTAAAATCCTAATTTTAATCGTTACCAAATATGAACTTGATATCACACACCAGTCATCCATTGGGAACCCTTTCTTGGATGAAGCAACGGTCTAGCTTAAAATGTTTTCATAATTCAAATATATATGTACCGTAATTTGACTATTTTGTCGATAACTGTTACCAAAATTGACAAAACTCGTGATTTGGCCAGTGAAATTTGTGAACCGAGTCATCTGACTATTAAAATGGGTCCAATATTTATAAACACATCAGTTATCAACCATTGCGGAAACATTCCACAGGGCGTTTGATTGTGCTTTGACAACAACACTTCAAAATCGAGTAAAGAAAACAACACAACATGAAATTCACACACTTTAAGCCAGAAACAAGTACACAACTTTTGCTATTGAATTATTGGTTCATTACTAACCTAGAAAGCACCAGCAGCAGAAGAAAAACAGTGAAAACATATCCAGTTTGTAATGACCAATGTTATACACGCCAACACGAACTCATGTGGCCAACACGTGCTGCAAAAAAATTGACTTCACCAAATTTATGTCTAAACGTCGAGCCACATGATAAAATTGAAGACTGGTATCTTGGACCACAAATTGGCCAATATTAATTTTTTCCCATTCTATGGTGTTCAGATGTGCAGCAGCCAACTTTTAGCAATCTCAAGACAGCGTGACGTTCTTTTTTAGCTCTGCATATCAAACAATACAGTAATATAAATTACGAGGTGAATTGTCAGCTCAAAGTCAACAATCAGGAAAAAATAACATGCCTTCATGTGCTTTAAGCAAAAAAAATTAGTTTGACAAAGCATATTAAGATTGCATACCTTCAGAAGGAGGTTCGTCTTGAGTTTTTTTGTTGCTGTAAAACATAGGGTAAACACTTACATGATTAATAGTAATAAATGGGGCACACTTTCGTACAATGAAGAAGAAAAATATGCAGGGACAGCGTCACCTTTACAAGAATTGATGAGAAAATTCATGCATCCAGTTTAAAATATTTTTGCCACTTCATTTTGTGTGCAATCCAGAAATTTATAGCATGTCCTAATTCTGATGAATCGCATGCAAAAAGTACCATAAATTGGCTTCATACCAAAATCCATAAAGTTGTTGCACAATTAGCTATTAAAACGAGTCTCTGAGTGTGCCACAGGGTCGTACTGGCAAATTTTTATTAACAAAGAGATGAAGACACCAAATAAGTATAAGAAACTAGGGTCATTCTACTGCCTAATTTGGGCACTGAAGCATTAATAGTGGACAATCAATTGTAATCAACTTGTTCCTCATGCGGGAGTAAGCTTATGCTGTTTTAAGTTCATTGTAATGTTTAGTCGAAATACATTGATTTGAATTAAAAAGAAATTATGGCTCAACTAAGCCCCTTGGTTTACTACTTGGACATTTACAAAATTTATCCAATTACACCGCTTCAGTACAGCCTAACAAACATTAAAACAGAGTTAACCTAGGGATCAGGATTCCATTTTCAACTCCCTCATTCTTGGAACACACCAAAGATAGGATATCAAAATTTTATTTCCACACAGTACCTAATTACCACTAAAAGTTCAATGCTTCCCTTGCCCAAATCAAATCCCATGAAGCAGAAGCAACTGAAAGGTTCACTTCTATGATTAGACACAATATGAGCAGCAAGCTTTGTAATTAGGTTCTGAATGTATATTAACTGTTTTATTATCAGTTTAACCAACAGGGAAAAGATGTCCACCAAAAAACGCAGCGACAAGGCTAGAGAGTAAAATTTATACCTGTCTTTCGTTGAAGGTTCATCCTGTGGTTTCATGGCTGGAAAGAGTAAAACTTCCTGTTCACCAAATAATAATGGATGTTTAGAATGAATTTAATCTAAATCTCAATCCGATGTCTGAAATACATGGAAAAGATCCCTCAAACTGTCTTTATAAGAGATACAACAGCCGGAATGCAAGCAAATCGAAGGGATACAAACACGTAAATCAAACAACCATCAGAGACCAAAGTGGCCAGACGTGTTAAGGTCACAAACCTTTATGTTCTGTGAATCCGTCAACAACATTGCAACTCGATCAATACCCAATCCCCAACCACCAGTTGGAGGTAACCCATATTCAAGAGCCGTACAGAATGTTTCATCCAGGGCCATTGCTTCATCATCACCTGATTGTCGATCCTGAAATCAGCATGGAAAATTTTCAGTAGAGCATCGTGCGAATTTAGATTTGGAAAACCATTCATTGTTACCGTGTTTAGAGAAACATGATGACAAGCCATTATGATGCAATTTTAATCGAGAATACCTTGAGTTGGTCAGCAAAACGCTGGCGTTGCACCACAGGATCATTCAATTCAGTGTATGCATTGCAAACCTGCCAAGTTGTGAATATAAATGCAAAAAAGGATGTGTCAGCAAGGAAATTAGGGAGAAAGAGAAGAGACAGAAGAATGCAAAAATATTATGCCCTAACATACCTCGTGCTTGTTGATGAACAACTCGAACCGTTCCGTTAGGCCTGGTTTTGACCTATGCCACTTTGCCAAGGGACTCATTATTTCTGGATGGTTGATAATAAAAGTAGGGTTTATACAAGTCTCCTCGAGAAAGTGCCCTACAAGCTGTATGGCAAAACCATAAGTGGAAAATTGAAGAGAGAGAGAGAGAGGGAGGGAGGGAGGGAGGGAGGGAGGGAGGGAGGGAGCGAGAGAGAGAGAGAGAGAGAGAGAGACGAAACATCTATTTTCTGTACTCTTGGTATCAAACTGTTGATGCAATTCAAATTTTACTTTTCTAATAAAAAAAATGCCATTTCCATACTTAGTATTATTTAAAGTCCAAAGATCTGGATACTAAGAGGACAAGAAAAAGCATGTCTAAACAGTTTTGGACTGCAACGAGTTCTTATGAACTCCGGCCGAGGTTAGCTCTCAATTGATCCATATAAAAGTCATTGTAAAGCTTTAAATTTGTGAACATTGATTCTGTCTTGTCAGTTTACAAGACTTGGTAAAATTCGGTACCACGTAACTAGCAGAAAATTCAGGATAGTTAAATATCCTAGGTAGGTTAATATTCCTTACAGTCAAAAAGGAAAACAGTTAAGATCTTTTGAAACGGAGACTTTTGGATTCTAAGCTGACATGATGCATGCTAGGTGAAACCTAGAGTTTTTCTTCCTTCCTCGCCTTCCCTTAGTTTTAGCTATAAAAAACTTGTGTGAACTCTCAACATTGTTTCTTTTGATCATTAACATCTCAAACTTCCAAGCTCAACCAATTTTCTTTAAAACTAAGCGAACACTAAAAAAAATATCATGGTTTACACCATGACTGAGTTTTTTGAGTGCAATTCTGCATAACAGAATCCTTTCCCTGGTTGGGCATGTCTTCCCTCCTTACTACAGATTACCACAATAAACAGGACCTTGAAGTAGTCAATAACCTGATATGCATTACAAACCCCTATTCAAAGTGTCCATCATGATAATTTGAAGTCCAAAATCTCAAATACTTAACACGCACACAATTTAATTGGTCTCGACCTGCCATTCAGATCTACCAAAGAAAAACCACATATGAAATTTAGCACAGCAAACAGAACTCAAGCTCCATCTCGTTGTTTCGAAATCTTCCATTGGGGTCTATGATAGTCTTATAGCATGGGCGTTTGCATAAATACAAAAAGATAAACTAAATGAACCACTAACCAAGGGGCTGTATTCCGCATCACACTTCACAATCACACTATATGACTAATTTCACGGAATAGTGAACGGATAAAACTTACTTTGTCTAACAATCTAGCTGTTGTTTGAGGAGGAGGGCATTTGATATCAAACTTTGCACATGCATCTGCCAGATATTTATTAGTTTCCTCGCTGGAGATATCTTTTGGTATGCTTAGATTTGCCATCTTCTCCAACTCGTCTATCATATCAATTCTCCTGCAGAAGTTTAAAGAGATGAAGTCTCTTAGATGACATAATCACGAAACAAAGAGGCAACTCAAAAGGAATGGAGTCCACATACCTGAATGGAGGAGTGAAGTCAATCTCAATGGGGTCACTATCCGAACCATTGGCATGATATTTAATTTTATAGCCACCGGTAAGTTCCTTGACCATCCCTGTCCACAAAATTATGTTTAGAAAATTCCAGGCAAAAAATGTCTTTCTGGATTAACTGGATTAGCTCCAGCAGAATGACACGAATTTGCACCCAGACTAGCAACATACCACTGAGCATTTCTTCAGTTAGCTCCATAACGTCATTGTAATCAGCGAAAGCCATATAAAACTCACAAGTAGTGAACTCAGGATTGTGTGTTAAGTCAATTCCCTCATTCCTAAACTGTTTTCCAATTTCATACACTCTCTCAAGCCCACCAACAACCAGCTCCTTTAGATAAAGCTCAGGTGCAATGCGCATGTAAAGCTTCATATTGAGATCGTTGTGATGGGTAACAAATGGGCGGGCTGCAGCTCCACCAGCAATCATGTTCATCATGGGTGTTTCAACCTTACAGAGAGGATGTCAAAAAATCAGAACAAGAAGAAAACAGAACCCAAGCTAACAAAAGAGCAAGTGATATCAAAACATTTAAGACTAACCAATAGCTTGTTTCGCACAGATTTTTACAAGAGAAAAATGATTTTTATTTTAGAACGTGTGTGGTTGAAAAGAAGGAAAAGTTATGGGTCCCATAGAATGCATGGTTGAAAATGATTTTGGAGAAAATAGTTTTAGAAAAATCTGTGCCGGAAAAGCTCTAAAATACAGGTCTTACAACTTACCTCCAAGAAATCACGTTGGTCAAGAAAACTTCTGATGTAAGAAATAATATTTGCCCTGGTCTTGAATATTTCCCGAACCTCCATGTTCAGCATCAAATCTAAGTAACGCTGTCTGTATCGTGTTTCCTACCACATCCATAGAAAGACATACATTTAAAAACACTGAGGCATGTAAAGAAAAAGAGAAAAGGGTGAGAGATTTCTGTTCTTCTCTCTTTCTTCCCATTTTCGTGTGTAGATGGGGATTCAGTCGAAGTCATTGCTGGAGGATTATATAGTACCTGATCCTTCAGTATATAAGCCTCTAGATTTCTGCCACTTCCTGGGGCCCAAACATCAGTTTTCTGTACAGTATAATAAAATGTCAATAAGATAACAGAGCAAAACAGCAGGCATCTGTGTCTTTAAACAAAAAAAAGAATTACCTTAGCACTGTCTGACCCAGGACCAATTTTCTGCCGAGGCATCATGTGCAGACAGTGGGACAGAACTATAAATGTTTTTGGAAAAATACTCAGCTCTCCCCTTTTACTTTTTCCTAAGCAATGAAAAAAGGGCAGAAGATGTGGAAAAAAGCTGAAATTTAAAACTGAGGTTTATGTCATCATAGCACACTTAATGTAAGACACTCTAAAAAATTGAACATAAAAAAATAATAACCCAGAAGAAAGAACATGGCTGGTGCAGCCAAACAAATGAATCATACACTCTGTATGTATGAATGTACATATATCACGCACCTACAGTGAAATACCTACCTGTATCAACAAGGCCAGGGTTAAATCTGGTACAACAAAAGAAGCAAACCAATAAAGTTCTTGTGCGTTTTTCTTCTAGGAGTTAATGTAAATGGTACCATTTGATTATGGTTAACCAGTGAGGCACAAATCAATCAAGCTGAACAATTTAAAACTTTTTTGAGCAGGATATTCAGTAGAACGTGAGGGACTTCAATTAAAAAAAATATGATGTTTGAGCTTGAGCACGAGTTCATATCAAGATAAAAAGACTAACAAACCTGGAAACCCAATAATCCCAACAATATCACCTCGCTTCACAGAAGAATGAAATTTAGTAAATTCTTCTTCATCCAAATCTGATTTCCTGGTCAAACACCAATGATTAAGTTTGTTATGGTAAAAGAAGGTAAACAGAAAGTCATGCATTGAATCCAGAAAAGAAAGAGACACGCAAAGAAGAATGAATAGCACAAATTGTTAAAAGAAATTGATTTTATACTAATGAATTTGAATGGCGAAATTAATCAAGGATGTCTCATAAATAGGGTTAAATCATATTCCGTCTAACTCTTTACAAGGCAAACAATTAATGAATAGTTTGGTAAGCAGTTTTTGTACTGAAGGACAAAAGGCTATTTCACACATCTCCACATAAGTTTCAATATAATCGTGGATTTCCCTCCCAGAAAATAAGAAGACACTGGCAAAGAAAATGAGAGTAAACAGGCCGATTATTGAGGTTAAGAGAAAAAACACACAACTTAAAAATGAAAATATGGTAACACGATTCAATAAATCACAGGCTTGTCCAATCGCAAACATGAGTTGACGAGGGTGAGCTTGCGCTTCAGCCTGATTCTAACGTTTAGTACCATTGAGAACCGCAATTGAGTTTTCTGCAGTAAATACCTTATTATATGTGATAGGAACACAGGACACTTTGTGTGAGTCAGTATTAAACTAATCTTAACAGTTTTAAAAATAATGAAACCATGAAACTCTAATGGTAGAACCACGAAATGCCTTGCATTGTAAAGTATTTCAAAGAAAGAAATGGTGAGTGGTGAATAACACAACATGCCATGAAAATAAGACAGCATAGACTCAAAGTTTAAGTGAAGAGATCCATTGCCACCAAAACTTGCTACTTGGAAAAAGAAAAGAATAGATGTATGTATTACCTTGCATCAGTCATAACTTGAACTTTAGCACCACCACCATGTAGATCATAGAAGAATAGCTTTGCAGATGACGATCGCTTGTTCATAAGCCGCCCTTCCAAAAATGAAACATCAACATCATCAGTGAGTGTATGATGCAGAACACAAGTCTACACTTGTAATCTCTATTACCAGCTAGTCTTTCTTCAACATCTTCAAGATGATCCCCACTATTTAAACTTTCGTATTTCTTCACATAGTCGGGAATGGTCAATGAAGTTGCAAATTTGTGAGGATACGGATTGTTCCCAGCCACCTTCTGAGCTGCAAGCGCTCTCAACCTATTTTCATAATATTGCTGCAGGCAAAATAGTGTAAGTGATGGAAGAGAACCAAGAAATCCGTCCTCTTAATAAAAACATCAAACACTCCAACCAAAACCATACTGAAGTACCCGCCCCGCCCCCCCAACACACACACTCAAATATCCTATAAAAACAAAAATCATAAGATTCAAAAAAGACAGGATACCTACCGTTGGGTCCATGCCTTCATCTTCTGCAGCAGATGATTTCTGTGCATGTGGCCTTGCCCTGGCAGTGGCCTGAAATTTATGCCACCGTCATTACAATATACCATGTCATAATAAACATAAAAAGCCATATACCAAAAACTATATGGAGTCAAAGAATGAAACATCACATCTTTTTAGTAACATAACACATTTCGTTTATGAAACAGTGTCTCTGTACATACAACACATGCTTACATTTTTACTCGTACATAAAAGATATACGGGTAAAATGCGACACAAATGTGTGCATGGCAGAAAGGAATAGCACACATGTAACAAGATAAAAACTCATTAATTTAGAGTAACCATTCATATATTCCAACATTTTAACTCAAAAGGACAGAAAATCCGTGATGTGGAAATTGATTTCTTTTTAAAGTATTATTGTAATGAATCCAAACCTTTATATTCCTACGAAAGTAACCACATCACCAATTTTAGGAATTCCCTCTCCTTAAACCCTGTCTTAACCAAAAAATGTCATTTTGAACACAGCCTCCTAATAACGTAAATGTGCACATTCTTTCGCACTAAAACCCAAACATATATGCATTAAAAAAAATTAAATTGGCAATACAAAGAGCTTAATTATATAAAATTTTATAGCTTAGTACAGCTGCAAACACAAGCACATGACGTGGCCAAGAATTTGCTCATCGAATTCCAGAAATGAAATCTGACCTCAGAAAAAAATGATACTGAGAAAATTCACTCTGAGTTATAGGTTATAAATAAGTATAGAGATAAGATGAATCACAATACAATAAAATGCATAACATACCATTTCGGAGCTGGAAATTGGGGAAAGTTTTGATAATGCTCGTTGGCAAATGCGAAAGCAAGTTGAAATGTTGAATGCAAAACCCTAGCTAGCTACTTGTAATCTTCCAGCTTTCAGACAGTTATTTAAGGCATGGGTTCGATTAACCTTGTATGGTCTGTGGCCCATTATGTTGGGCTGGGTAAGTTTGAGTTTCCGAAATTAAGCCCGTGTTTGGCACTCATTATCTATCTCATTTTTTTCTCTTACTTCATTTCAACCACACATTCTTCCAATAAAATAATATTACACACAAATTTAAAATTTTTTATAACTTTTCTACCACACATTCTCCCATCAATCACCATTCTAAAAATATTTATCTTAAAAAAATGGGTGTCAAACACACCCTAAAATCAGGTCACATCTCGTAATTAAAAGATAATCTCGTGTAACTGATTTGGTAAATTAAAGGACTAATATTATAACGGTCCTACAATATAATTTTACAATTTAGCCCTTGTTTGATTCCCAAATTTGGCGTGAAATTGTGGCCAGCAATTAAAGCATGTTGATGAAATGGTGAAAGTATGTTGTAATCTATGTTGTATGACACGTGACTCATTCAGTCGTTGAATTTGAAGTAGTTACATGTTTATTATGAACGTGTATTCAATTCGTATAAAACTCTTTTATAGTGCAACCTAATATATCCTTGCTGACCTCAGATTTTTTGTTGTGAAACCTGAAGAATAATGTAAGAAGTTCATATATTTTTCAAATGATGCATTAATTTATATATTATTAGTATACAATTATTAAAGTTGTATCAAAAATAGGAAAAAGATCTTATTCCGCCTAAACTCGTAAAATTTCATACTTTACCACGACTTATACCTATTAGAACATTTTTCTTTAATGATCTATTCAGTTCCAATTTGGGAAAATTTATCCCATGTTTGACAACCATTATTTAAGAACAAAAAATTGAATAGTGATTTTTAAAAGTGTGTGGTTAAAAACTAAAAAAAAAAAAAATTAAATTAACGTGCAAAATATTTTATTGTGTGAATGTATGATTAAAAATAAATACGTGAAAAAAAAAAACAAACAAAAAAAGGTTATCAAGTAACGATGGTCGAACAAGAAATTAATGTAACTCCCCAATCCCACCCCCACCTTGTAGGGACTTTTAAATGGCTCGACCTAATGTTTCTTTAGCATGAAGGAACTTTGAAGACCCAGACTCATCAACATCATTGACCTATTGAGTATTGACCACCAAATATTGTAAACGCACCCATAATACTTGCAGAGAGCAAGCAACCACAGCAAGAAAAATCTTTGCCTGGAAAAACAAATCAGCCAACTGCACAATAATACTGTCTGCGAATATTCAATGCAACAATGTTAAAACATGAATCAGTATAAGCATGCTTAACCAAAGTAACGGCAAAATACAGATCTACGACGCTTAAATTGAATACGATGAATTACAATACTATAACAAAACACATACTGCAGTATCTGAATTTCTTGAGATATTTGTAGAGGACTTTTTGCTTCAGAAGGAAAATACCAAAATTATGAGACCATAACTGCAGGCCTCTTAAACGCACCGCGAAGTTCTTCATTCAGATTTCTATAATGCTCTATTGCAAAACACAGCTGCCGTATAGCCTCCCTTTTCTCCTCAGCTCTATCCAAGATCAAGACTCTCTGCCTTTCCACCTCTTTCCCTAATTCCTCAACTCTAGATCTTAGTTTATCTGTTACCTTATTTGCATTTTGAGATTCTGCTCTCAGCTGCACATTTTCAGAATGCAGCTGTTGCAGACGATCCTCTGTTTCTTGAACTTGCTTATCACGGAAACTTAACTCTGCATGAAGTGTCTGTAACTTAGAATTGAGATTGTCTTTGTCAGCCCGGAGCTTGTCAAACTCCAGTTTCAGCCTATCTAGATCTTTATTCATAGTGTTCACACGTTCATTTTTCTCATATAGCTCTATTGTCATTCTCTCAATCTCATCTTGCCAACTTACTTCTCGGGCTTCATGCATGTTTTCCATCTCATTTTTGTTGGCTTCACATTGCTCAATCTCATTAGCTAATGATTCACACTGCAATTCCCATTCCTCTGTCCTTGCTTCTTGGGTGGTCAAACGTTCTGACAAATTAGAAATATGAGACTCAAGCTGTGCTTTCTCTGAAGCAAAATTTTCCGAGGCATCATGCAGTGCAGCAGTCAGCTTCCTTATTTCAGAATCACGTTCTGCTAAATCTGCAGTGTTCTTTATTATACACTCCTGCAAATCAAGAACTTGGCGTTTCTCTGATTTTTCCAATACTGCTATCTGCATTTGTAGCTGGGAAACCTTTCTGTTCTCTGTTTGCATATGAACCTCGTGCATTTTTATCTCGTTATTTGCTGATTCAAGCTGAGTTTCCAGACCACCGAATTTTACCAAAAGTGATGCATTCTTTTTTTGTTCACTTTTCATTCTGGCAATTTCGCCTTCTGAAAACCTAAGTTTTTGGTTACAAACCCTCAGTTGTTCTTCATATGTTGAGATTCTTTTCAACAACTCTTCATACCTTCCACTGTCTACCACTTTTTGGGTGTCGCTTGAGTGGTCAGGTTTGGTCAGGTCAACATCATCTTCCAACTCCGAAAGCTCAGACCCAATGTTCAAAATCTCATGTTTCGGCATTTTTCTAGTAGGAGGAAGACTTAAGTGGTCATTAGGAGATGAGTTGCAAGATTCAGAATCAGAATCTGATGATAACATGATAAATCCAGAGCCTTCATTCAGAGATATATCAGAAGTACCTCTACCAGAGCTTACAGATAAATTAAAAGTGAAGTCGCCTCCTTCAAATTCTTGCTTTCTCAGCTTCTTATCTGGAGTGAGGGTGGAAGGGCTTTGTTGAGAACCAAAAACTTGTGCCTCATTATTCTGCATTTTGGTTCCAGACTGAACATACCTGTGCAATTCTCCCGTTAGCCCACTATAACGCTCAGCTAGCAAATGGTACCTTCGGGAAAATTCCTTGACATGAGCAATTAACTCATTCTGCTTCAGATGATAACTGTCAACCTTTTCCATGGAAAAATCTCCATTATATTGAATTAACTCTAGCATATCTTTGACACTCTGATCTATTTCTGCAATATGCAAACTATTTAGTATTTTGCTTATGTAAATTTCTAATGTTACTGTGATCTTTTGCTGGTGATATATATATATAATAATATTGATAATTCATCACCACTAGTCATGATAATGAAGTTCCTTTTTTGTAAGAAGTAATCCCTTTGAATTCGCCAAGTGCGTTTATATAGACATTTCTTAACGTAATAAGGTTCTTTCAGAAATCAGAGATGTGATATCAGTTGTATAGGTCACCTCTCTATATGGAATATAGCAATTGATCTTACCGCTAGGAATCTTTAGTTTCAGAAAAACCCCTGGTTAAGGGGCAGTGAAGATCTGCATATTTTGTCACATTTACCAACATGTTTATCTTTAGAAATCACAACAGTAACGTGCAGACTTTGTCCAGACATCAGATAGGAGCAGGAGAAGTTTTTATCTCTTAGTATGTTAAAAGGTAAAACTAGATGCATTTTAAATTCTTACCCTCGACGTCTTCTGTAACAAATTTAGAAATTTCAGGAGATGTGTGACTATACCACCACAGTGAATCTGACTTCATCTCCTCATTCTCCATCTTTCCCTGTGCAAGTAGCTAAGATACATGAGAAAATCAGACCTAAGAGCTTATTTTACATGGTGATTGACATCAATAAAGCATCACCTGAAGAGTCAAAAGCAACAGCTAAAGAAGTTGAAAAAATACCTAATATCTTTAACAACTCTATAGAGTACAGCTCAATCGCAATAGGAAAACAAAATAATCAACTACTCTAGACTTCAGTTGCTCAAAAAGTGATTATATTCCTTTTATGGTAGATGTACCAAGCTATTGGAGAAGATAAAAGATATAAAAAAAACTGGTTTGACACTTTACTTTGCAATAGAAACTACAGTTGATGCAATATCAGAAGTCAACTATCTATGTCTACAGACTACAATTTCAATATTGTAATTACAGTTAACAATGGGCAGATCAATACAGAATACTCCTCACAGGACTGCTCAATCATGTCCGTACTAGTAAACTAAAATGACAAGGAAACTACAGGATAGCAATTAACTGTACACAATCAAAAACCTAGGATGCAATAAATTATCATGCACGTTGGCGCACAAAAAGTCCATATTTGGTGTTTAAGTCACCATTCACACGATAACAAAATAATGGGAAAAATGTAACAAGTTAGGAATAAAACTGACTTGCACCAAGTTGATATAGTTTGACAATAACCTATGCAGGTCCACGTAGAATTGCCATTTCTTACCATGAGAGAAAATTCATAAAAGAAAATATACACCTGAACACAATTCCTAAACCGCTTAATACTCCACTTTTTAGTTTTTGAACTCCACTATGATTCCACTCTAATAATTGGTACTTTCACAGTATCACTTCTCAAAATTTCCATCATTTTTTATTTCTCGCTCATGCTAAACTTCTCAATTTCATACTTGATTTTCGTTGTTTCTATCACAAATTACTTCTTTTAGGCTCAGCCTCCATTTTTTTCACGTGAATAAGACACCCATACATGTGAACATTACTGGTATACATGAACAGTAACAGTATAGAAATTGTCCTCCAACAATCTAAGGCGTTGATGCCACACTCAGGGTAATATCGTGACGAAGCTAGCAGCTAGGTTGCAACCAAAGTAAAATGAAAAGAAGTGGACACAATGATTTACATTAATAACATAAAAAAAAAAAAAAATCCAAATTAATGGTAAGTAAAATTTTCTGGTAAGTTCAGAAGTATTTTACTATTGTAGAGGAACAATATTAAAATTAAAAAAAAAAAAA